>JAXCGZ010019452.1:0-54678 GCA_037179515.1 Halocaridina rubra | reverse complement strand
TTCAGTTGTTGTTGTTGGACTACAGTTCCCGACACTACTGTTTTTTGGCTTGTTATTGCTGGAGTAGTGTTTCGTCATAGTGTTGTTGCCTTTGGTCTGGTTTTCATTTGAAGTCTTGCTTAGGAGAAAACGTTGTTTTTTTTCGGCTTTTTAAACGTTAGTTGCGTGTATTTTGCGAAGAATTCAAAATTAACTTGTATGGTTTTGAATCAGTGTTACAAATGTATCAACAGTCAGAAGCAAATTTAATGGCAAGCATAATGAAATATTTATAAATATTTGTGTATAAGTACGATATACATATGATGTCTGATTTTTAGAAACAGTTGCACATATAATCACTCTATGAGCGGTGATGTATAACATTAGTTTTTACACGTGGACACCTACCTTTCTTGTATAACATTTAATATTCTAGTTATTGTCACAGTTTTCTTTCCCTGTAATAGCCTTTGGAGAAAATGAAAATTGAAATTGAGAACTTTTATTTGTAAGACACGTGTTTTGAGAATGTTTTTATGTAAAACACGTGTTTTCTGCACAGTTAATTATTTTCTTGTAATACAACTGATTGTGATATTCTGTATATGAATTAACAAGAACTTGTTATATATACGTATTGATATATTTTTCGCTGAGAGCAAAAATAATAATAAAACCTCCGTGTTCGTGTGTTTGGAGTGCTTTTTAAAGCACTAATTCTAATATATAAAGTAAAGAAAAAATATATAGTCGTCAAGAAAGAACATGAATCTGATCACCGGAAAAGTAAGTACTGTACATAAATTCTCTCTCTCTCTCTCTCCTCTCTCCTCTCTCCTCTCTCTCTCTCTCTCTCTCTCTCTCTCTCTCTCCTCTCTCTCTCTCTCTCTCTCTCTCTGGCGGGCGCGCGCGCGTGTGTTCGTGATAAAGAATATGGTCACTGAGCTTACAATGACACTAAATGCTCTGGCTTCTATAAGAGATAGAATATTTACAGCCATCTTGTTGCCCGTGTGTGTATATATATATATATATATATATATATATATATATATATATATATATATATATATATATATATATATATATATATATATATATATATATATATATATACACACAAATAAAGACCTAGTTCTGGCGTAATTTTACAATCTTTACATTTATAATCGCAGTTTTTGTGACGCTATTGTGTATTATTATTTTTTATGGGACAGTTGACATTTGATTTTATGATAGATTGGAAGTGTGAGTAGAGGATTTTTTTTTTTTTCTGACAGACTTACGAAGGCAGCTCATGGGTTTGTTGCGCAGCCTATTGACGTATATTTTTAATACTTTACTTTGGTTTCTTTGACGTTCTTGGAGACAGTAGTTTTTTTATTTTTTTTATTTTTTATTTTTTTAAAGATTGACACCAGGACGGGCAAAAAATAAATAAATAAATCTGCCCTCATCGAACCTGGGCACGAAAAAAACAAAAGTAAAGAGAAACAGATGGGGAGTGTTGTGACTTGTCAGATGCGAAGGGATAATCTGAGAAGTGTAGCGAATATGCGAGAATATTGGGTGTTGATGTAGGCATAGAAAAAAGAACCATAACTGAAGAAAGACAACATCGAACTATCAGGACAGTCCTATTTAAGTCCAAAAGACCTTTCAGCTGTAGTATCACAACGGGCGGCTGATGCCATGGACCAACCTGCTACATATTTGCTCAATAACTTAATTCAGTAATACTGGTAGATATGTAGAGCTAGTAATGACATAATTGTTATTGTGAAATTGGGTTTGATTAGCGTTGAAACAAGGCTTGACATTAAGCTTAAGGGGGGTTTACACGGTCAAACGGTTCGTCGAACGCGGTTCGGCAGACAAATGTTTGAAGTGATGTTCGAACGTGTGAACGGGGTATTTGTTTGTCGAACACGTGTTCGACAACCAAATACCCCGTTCACACGTTCGAACATCACTTCAAACACGTGTTCGACAACCAAATACCCCGTTCACACGTTCGAACATCACTTCAAACACTTGTCTGCCGAACCGCGTTCGACGAACCGTTTGACCGTGTAAACCCCCCTTATAGCTAGAGTCAAGGTGCCTAACTTTGACTCAGCCACGCTGCTTGTAAAGGGGAGTACGGGTATTGTATACAATTAAAAAAAAATAATGAAAATCTATGAAGACCCGAACCTCAGGCTCTTTGTTCGGGTTCCCGCAGGAGTTATAGGCCTAGCCTTAATGTGAAGTTACTATGTTATTGCAGTTATTATCATCATTATTATCATTCCTATTATTATTATTATTATTATTATTAATATCATCCTTAGTATTAATTATTTCGTAGGAATACAAGGGGTTTTGCTTTGACTCAGCCACCCCTCTTGTAATGAGGAATACGGCTCTTGTATATTGATAGGATTACTAATTATTTGTCTGATCTTAATTTAATGGGTACTTGAATGCCTGTAAAACAGCCATTACGTAGCCTAAGCTGTTTTACATATGTGGAAAATACGTGAATACCTGTGCGTGTGAAGTACAAAACGTATGCGCGCACGCACATGCACACATACACACAATGTGAGATGGCAAGAGATATATAGAAAAGGAATGTCTTGTTCAAGGTTAAGAAGAAATTTATATACAGGTCGTGCAAACAGGTTCATTATGTATTACCAAAAGCATACATGTTATCTCCTCTCTCTCTCTCTCTCTCTCTCTCTCCTCTCTCTCTCTCTCTCTCTCTCTCTCTCTCTCTCTCTCTCTCTCTCTCTCTCTCTCCTTAACCCATTGTTTATTTACTAGTATATATTAATATGAAGACTGCCCACTCTATGGTTTATGACATAGGATTGTATTTTTATTATATTATTATTATTATTAATATTATTACTAATACTACTACTACTTTTTCTGTTTCACGAAAATGTTTAAGAATTTTTATTTTACATATTTGATATATAATATTAAACAAATTGTAAAGTAATTATTATTATTGCATCTCGCGGTTATGTTAATGAGCTCAATATTGCTTAAGTATATGCCCAAGTAATTATTGATGAATCTGCTTACAAGAGCCAATGCAATTATCAATAAATCATTAGTCCATTGTACTTGGATTTATTTTTATTATTAGAATATATTGGTAAGTATAGTATTATATAGTATTAAAAAAAGTAATGGTTAAAATCAGCATGGAACATTTTGAGCAGTAAAATAAAATTTTGGCGGGAACCAGCTAAGCGTGGGCGGGAGCAGCACACCAACACAATAGTCTCTTTTTTTTAGTAAACCTGCAAGACTCGTTCTTTGGGCGGAGAAGATATAGTTCTTAGTAGTGGTATGTTTATTTTCATCCTTCTCGCTTCTTAGTCATTGTATTATTTTTTATTCGTAAGTTAACAACACTATTCTGTTGTTTTCTATTTCTAATTTCGATAAATGAGTCTGAGACGAAAATGCCCATTTATGCAGTTAAGGGAGTGCCTGGTGTGAACACATCCCTACATATAATGTCATTAGATTATAATAGCAAAACACCAACAAAAATCTCCTTTCGTTTTCTCTATTTTAATCTATTCTGATCTCAATAGATTTCTCCCTACCCTTTCTCAAGTTTATGAGCTTCGTCTCAAAGTTCTGAGTGAGATAGAGAGCAGCTGTTGCGTAGCCATAGCCTAAACAAGAACAACAAACAGTCTTGTACGCCCACACATGACTATCCTTATACCTGAGTTTCAGGTTCTATCAAACTGAATGTGCGTATGGGCTTGGTTTCTTTGAATATACTGTACTTCATATTTGCTTTAGGGATTAATTTTGCTTGGTAGCAAATCATAGAAATTTGATAAAAGAGTTTTGGAGATTTTGAGTAAGTTAGGCTAGCTTATTTATATAATGGTATATATCTGTACATTTTTGTCTTGGTTATATAAATCGTTTGGCATATTGTACCTATAACAGGAATAGGTATAAGGTAAATGAATGTATCTTAAATCGTAGTAGGTTGGCCCATGGCACCATTCACCCTTTGAAATACTACAACTGAAGGTCTTTTGGACTTAAATTTGGCTGTCCTGGACAGTTCGATGTTTAGTCTTCCTTCAGGTATGATTCTTTTTTGTGCTTAAATCAACACCGAATATTCTTGGATATTCTTTACAATATCTTATTATTCCTTCACATCTGACAAATCACAACACTCCCCATCTCTGTTTATGTTTACTTTTAAGTTTTCTTCGTACCCAGGCCCGATAAGGAGAGTTTTATTATTATTTTTTTTTTGGCCCGTCCTGGTGTCACTCGTAAAAAAAAAAAAAGTCCCATTTGGGAGTACGAGTCCACAGTAGTTAGAAAATGAGGTAGACTTATATGGAATTGGAGTGGATTATTAAACACTGCATGTTTTATTCTATATATAAAATAACTTTGGGTTTATATAAATAATTTAATTGTTATTATTTAATGTGATGTACACCTTCGCTAATTAAATGAAGATAAAAATTAAAAACTAAAGATGTTTACATACAAAATACAAATTTTTTGTATTTTTTCTTGCAACCTCTCACACAAACATGACTTATCTTTTATTTTTTTTAATACATTATTTATAGTCAGACTTTGCTCATACAGTCTTAAAAGAGAAAGTGAATCAGATTTTTTTTTTCCGCTTTCTATAGCCGAGATATAAGATTATTTTTATAGTTTTGTGTGTTCATTTACCGTTATTGGGAAAATTTTAAAATTACGGACTGTTTCCTTTTTTTTTTTTTTTTTTTTTTTTACATGGGGACATATGCACACACACGCTACTTATGCCTTAAAAGGACATAATTAAAGTTTCATAAAAATTTATTGTAAACAATAACATTGGATAATTGGTTAATTTAATATTATGATAAAAAAAAGCTCAGGGACATTTGTTTCCTCTTAGTATTCCTGCGGGGGGGAGGGGTCCTCAATATCTAGAACCCGACTAAGATCTCTACCTCACAGCCGCATGCGGTCGAGTGACAGTCAACGGTGCTGCGGAGAGAGAGAGAGAGAGAGAGAGAGACCGACCCAACAGTATGCTAGTATCTCATGAACCTTAGTGCAGGAAAGTATGTTGGTTTCATCACCACGTGGCTCTTGTGCATCGCGTAATAACCACAAGAAATACGGTGCTTGTTATTAATATTACCATTCTCGGGTATTTAAGAGTTTATCGGTTTGTAGAACATAAACACTTCGACTTTAACTTCTTATTTATATATTTATTAGCATTGTTCTCTGTGTAAAGTTTTCAGTGTTGATTTAATTTTCATTGTTTTTTTTAGTGTTATATCGTGTTATCTCGGTTGATAATGCATTGGATCTCTTGACGGGTAGATAAATTTATTTTAAGTGTGGCTATTTTAATGCCATTTATGAACACATTTCTTAAATGTGTAACTTCAAATCTTGTGTGAAAAATATCGCCTGATGTAACAGAATGCTAGTTCATCTTTTACAGTGAAAATGGTAAGCAAATGATAGTTGACTTTGGTATGCGTTTACTTTCGCACCCACTGTTAGGAAAAAGTCCTTATGAAATTTATAAGTTTAGTGTAGTTCAAACCCAATTGAAAAACGTGTTGCCAGTGGAAGTCATTCTTTTCTTCATGGTTTTAAATATTATTGCATTGTTTCGTATTTGTATTTCTCCCTGTCGGGTGTGAAAGTAAACATTAACCAATTATATATGACGATAGAAATTAAGAAAGTCAAAACAGCGTAGTTGAAGGAACATTTTTTTCTCACCTTTTTGAGAATTGGAGCAGTAGCTTTTGAAAGTGGTCAGGAATGAAAACATTTCTTCACCTGCTCCCGGCTCCTTCTTCTTCTTTTTTTATGGTAATGGAGATTTATATTTTGTTAAAATGAAATTTGATTTTTTTTACACAATATAGAATATTGGAAATAAAATAAATTAGTTTTAGAACGTACAAGTTCTTCAAAACTATTGAGAAAGATTTCAGAAATGTAGAGAAAGTTTTATGGAATTTTGAAAAGTATTTAGGTTTGTTTGGAGGAGAGAGAGAGAGAGAGAGAGAGAGAGAGTAACGGAAACAGCTGTGGGGTGCGGGGGGGAGGTAAAAGGAGATGGGATGGATGTGACTAAGATGGGGGTTTGAGGGGCCAAGCAAGCATTTAGTTTAGATACCATGGCATCGTGCCTCTTCCTCCTCCACTTTCTTCATGTTCCTCTTCCTCCGTGTCGTTCTCTCAGTCCCATTTTTCCCTCTAATCTTCATTTCGTATTGATTTTGTTCGACTACTCATCTGTATGTCTTTTTTTATTTATTTTTTTCATCCTTCCGTGTTTCTCTCTCTTCTTCTTCTTCTTCTTCTTCTTCTTCTTCTTCCTCCTCGTGATTTACCCAATGCTAAATACAGTTAGTGGTGCCACCTAGCGAGGAAGTGAGACAATTTATAAGAGCTGCATTATTGAAGCATTTGCAGTGTTGCCAAATAGAAAAAAAAGTCACGGTGCGTTGGTATCATTTTATGCAACAGCGATCCTCTCGCTGTTGTTTATCCAGATAATCTATTTACTCTGCTTCTTGATTTATCTATTTGTGTACATAATTCATATATTTTTAGCTCTTCCAATTCTATTATTTGTATTTTTCAGCCATGTTTGATTTGGGTCAGAGAATCGTTTTTGTGTGTATGTTTTTTACTTTAATTTTCTCTCAGTTTGCACTTTCTTATTATTAATAATAATAATAGTAATAATAACCTTTATTTCCATTACAATACAATGGGTATTCGTCAGCCGGGGCAAGCCCCAACCCCCCACTGTGGTGCCTAACCACAGCAGTACCTGCCAGGAAACTGCTTAAACTCTGCGGTCTTGGACGGGAACTGATCTTTCGACCTCATGAATGCGAAGCCAGCGCTTTACCACTGTACTAGATTGGTGTTGGTACTCTTATTCAATAATAATAATAATTGTAGTGGACTAAGCTGTTGAGTTCTAGAGTTCCTAGGTTCGATTCCCGACAAGGAAGATAGATTACTTGAAGACCTTTTAAGAGAGTGTTATTGCATTGCATTTATTATTATTAATTAATTATTATTAGCAGTAGTAGTTGTGGTTGTAGTATTCATATATATAAACTAAGAGGCTGTTGGGTAAAGACTTTAATCTACACACAGTATATTTAGAAATTGAATTCCTTCTTCTCTCCCCCGTGATGGTAATTTGTGGTCATTTAACGTGACCATGCTTACGTTCTCTCCGAATTTCTCTCGGGTGTTAATTTTTTAGGGTATCATTTGTTTTTATTAGCTTAGGAAAATTTAATTGCTTTATACCGTCTAAGGCATTATATTATTATTATTATTATTATTATTATTATTATTATTATTATTATCATCATCATCATCATCATGGTCCCTTTTATGCCTTGTTTCGTTCCTGGATATGGAAAGTAGAAGAAGAATAGAAGTATGGAGAATACAACGAATTAAAATAATAAAAATATAAAATAACGAAATAGTAATAGAACTATAACAAATATATAAAAACAAAACATAAAGGTATCAATAAAAAAAAACCCAAAAAATACGAAGATAAAAATATGCCCAAAAATGCTCTCAAGCTACACGAACATATTTAGGCAACTGCAGGTCTTGAGTGACAGGCTATTGCTGAATGCATGAACTAAAACACAGCTAGGTTAGAACACACACACACACATATTGGGGGTTTAGCAGATGGGGGTGGCAATGGGGTGAGAAATGTCATGAGTGAAAGTTGATATACTTGTTTTTTTATTCTATTGTGAAATTATGATGCAATTTATCCATAATGATATGTCTTTATCAGTTCACATGGCCTTACCTTACCCCTCGTAATTAGGAATGGCCGGGTCAAGGCACACGCCCTTTCACCTTTGTTTCACTTAGTGCTAATACGTCCGTGAAACCTAAGTAACGTAGACTTAAAACTAGAATATATATAAACAAGGGAATAAATGTATACTATTTATTTACGTATGAAATATGTATCTAAAATGGAAAGCTAAGTTTTATTAACATTTTGGTCCCATTTTCAGAATAATAATAATTATGATAATTGTAGTACTTATAGTATTAATAATCTTCAAGATAATGATAACAGTAATAATAAAAATAATGATAATAATTTGGATGGATTCGGTTTTACGTCACGAACTTCCTTTTCTACTAAGGGCTAGGACGGTTGCCTTCTCACGAAGGACTTGTTTTGGCAGATGTAATCGTTACCCTGAGTGTATGCCCTTACTAACCTCAGTCCGTGACGGGGCGCGAACCCTTGACCTGCCGCCTCTGAGTCGCAGACGCTAAAAAAAAAAATCATTATTATTATTAAAGCAGTGCCGTCTTCGTTATCTAATGTGTACAAGTTTACTCCTTAGATTTTCTTCTATAAGGAATGTTTTTTGTTGCCAATAGATGGCGTTGCATATATCTCTTTCAGCATTATCGTGTTGTATTTTATTATTATTATTAGTATTATTACAGTTATTATTATTATTGATTATTATTATTATTATTATTAGTTCATGCTCTTATCAGCTTGAGCAAAACATTTTCAGTAATTTCATTATTTCTAGGAATATGATTTAGTTACGTTTTGTCAAGATGAAAGAAAAATAATGATAATAATATAAATATTTATTGTTCGGGTTTTACGTCAAGGACTCCCTTTTCAACCAAGAGCTAGGACGGTTGCCTCCTTGCGAAGAACTTGTTTTGGCAGATGTTATCGTTACCCTGAGTGCATGCCCTTGCTAACCACAGACCGTGACGGGGCGCGAACCCTCGACCTGACGCCTCAAAGTCGCGGACGCTACCGTTTGAGCCACGGTGACTACAATAATAGAAATATTTATAGTAAGCCATATGTATATACACAATGACCACAATCCATCCTTAAAGAAGGGTGGTCGAGTCTAAGCAATGCCTTGACTTTGTGAGAAAAACATGAAGGGCTGAATATCCAAAATCTCCACGTTCCACCACCCTAAATCGACTTTTAACGACATGCAGAAGCATATGTAGGCGGTATTGTTATAACTCACTCCGGGAAAAAAAGGAAAAATTGCAAATTAAGAAACATGGAGAGAACCTATGTCCTAAATAATAATGATGATGATGATAATAATAATAATAATAATAATAATAATAATAATATCTGGATAGATCTTCCCGTATAATATTACATCACCCTGGCTATCCTCGGCTTGTATTATTTCAACATTGTCACGCACCAGATGGCAATCCAGTTGTCCCATGTCGCTACCATAGATGGTTAGGTTGCTGATTATTCTCTCTCTCTCTCTCTCTCTCTCTCTCTCTCTCTCTCTCTCTCTCTCTCTCTCTCTCTCTCTCTCCCCCCCAGAATATGTGAACACTTCGTTCATGATTATAATGAAATATATGATAGATGCTATTCGTTAAATAAAGAAACTATCTAGGAGACGGGGAGGTACGAATACGAGGTTCAAATCTGTAATCTTGCATTCATTTGCTCATCGTGTTGATTTTTTTTTTCATATTTAGAAATTAATGAATATCGTTATTAGTATTTATTCAATACTCTCATTTGTGACAAAAGTAAATACATGTAGTAATGTATTCTGATTAGGAGACGGGGAACTACAAAGAGTTGAGACAGCAGCTCTTCATTCTACCCCGGTCTTCGCCGTCCCTTCCATTGGCTATTCAGAGAAAAACAAATAAAGGGGGGGGATGGAATTACTCGACCTTCCCTAGCCCATTTAGTCGGCTCATACGAAAAGTAGGGGATAAGGGTTTGAGGTATATACTTTCTCCCACCAACCAAGGGGTGGTACGCTAAGTAGGGGGGACACGTTATCTATTTTTAGTGACTTTTTTTTTCCTCATGCAATGCAGCCAGTAGGTCATTTATGTAGCTAAATAGCCAACTGCCATTTTCAAACTCTAGAACTATCATTATGTAAAATAAAGATGCAAATACTTTTATCTCTTAAATAATGTTTTTATACAGTATTAGTGATTTTTCTCGTATATTATTTACAGAAAAAAACGAGAAATTTTCGAGTTCTTACATTATTGTGCTTCCTCCTTTAATTTCTCTCTCTCTCTCTCTCTCTCTCTCTCTCTCTCTCTCTCTCTCCTCTCTCTCTCTCTCTCTCTCTCGATGGGACAAGTATAATGATGTAGAATCAGACAAGCAGTATATAATTAAAAATCTTTCATGCGTTTAACACAAACGCTAGTACTTCTTTTTTTTTTTTTTACTGGTTTCCATGAAACTTTTCTCGCTTTGCATGAACACTTATTATTATTAATTTTATTATTATTATTATTATTATTATTATTATTATTATTATGTGTTTTGGTTATTGTTGTTGCCATTTATTTCTATTAGCGCTGTTGTCAGTCAATTTGCATTCAGTCTTTTACTCTGGCTGGGTTTCGTGAGTTGACACTTGCAGATGGTAATAATGATAATCAGAGTTATTATATACAAAAGATTAATATGACCTATGTTAGCATATGCGATCTGAAGGTGGCAATAAGTTGTGCAGTGTTTGCGGGGCGTGATTGTCTCTTTGCTCCAAAAAGGTTTACTTAATATTTTAGACTTACTTATATTTTCAAATTTGGGCTTTTGTAGATGTCAGTAACAAGGACGTAACCCACTCCCTCTTGATTGAAAAGGGGGGGGTGATTGTTGGGTTGAGCCCTGTAATGTAGATTCACCGTGCTCACTGTTAACAGATATCACAGTACTATTCCATAGATGATGATGGTTGATCATTAACAAAACAAAATAACATTACTTGTATTTGGGTTCTTATTGTATAAGCTGATTTTCTAACAATGACCTGAAACTTGTAATCCATTCAGGTTGCCCCCCAAAAAAAAAATCTAAATAACACGTAAGACCAGTTCAGCAAGCTTGAGTATGGGAGACAGGGCGATCTCATTACAACTTGTCTATTGAGGTGGACGGGTGACGGTAAGGGGAAAGGAAGCTCCCAGTAGTAATAGGTGGGGGAGGATAACATAATGGCTATAGGTCTGGGGGTGGGGGAATAGGTTTAGAAAATATAGACTTCACAGATTTAATGATTTGTAAATAAACACTATATAGCTATGTAGCTCCCAATAAGTATCTTTCTGTCTATATGTGTTTGTGTCATTTTTTTTTTTTTTGGTCAGTCTTTGCAATTCTTTATTTATTAATACATCTATTGTCCATACATTTTGTTCTCCTTTGTTTAAAACTATAACTTTTTTTTTTGGCCTGAATACTTACAGTACTGAAAATGTTATTGAATGTAATGCTGACTGTATATATGAAAGAGGATTGGAATTCATATATAACTGAAGTTTCGTCAAGGATAATAATAATAATAATTATAATGGAAAAAGACACTAAAATGAAATGAGAAGAAAGTAGAAAAAACAATGTGTGTATGTATAATATTCAGATGAAGCAGTAAAGTCTTAGCCTTTTGAAAACTACTGTTTTTTACCAGTAGGGGCAAGCGGTCTTCTTGGACCAAGACAGGAGTTTCTGAAGGTGTAGGGTTTCATTAACTCATAATAATAGTAATAGCAATGATAATAATTATAGTAATTATGTAATATATAGTTACCTCACTGTCTGTAGTATATTGTACCCCTAGTTTGACAAGGTTAGGTTTGGGTACATTAGACTGCATATAATCTCACCTTGACCAAATTTACATAATCTTGCCTTACAGTAGACGACAGATAGGGAGATAGACTGCATAATATAATAGTATCAATAATAATGATAATAATATCAGTTGTATTTCAATAACTTTTTAATGAATTTTTCCCTTTGTGTTTATCTGTGTAATAAGACTTCCTGTTTGGGGGTGATCTTGCGTCATTGATAGTGGCGTAATATGAAAAAATAGTCAAAAGACGGGTTCTTGAGTTCTTTCTCACAAATTAAATACATTCGTAAACTTTAATGATAAAAAAATAATGAGAGTACTTTTATTTGTGGTAATGTTTGTTAACAGTTTATTGTGTGTTTAGAATAATAAGTCAGGATGTTTCATTTAGGGATAGTATAAGAATTTTTTTATGCATTCAATAAGAATATCAAATGAGAATGTTTTTTTGGCAGTTCGTAGAGATGTTTGTGTGAGTGTAAAAGATGAAATGAGAATATTTTATTTATAGGTACTTTGTGTCAAGGGTTCTGAATTGTAGTTTATCCGATTAATCTCTGTGTAACCTCAGGTTACTGAACCCTTAAACTGGTAATCTTGTAAATATATCTTATGGAAATAGATGTTTATTTGTTATATGCTTATTGTGTAACCATACACTTGGTTTTGCTTCCTAGTATATTACATATGATAAAACCCGTAAAATTTGGGGGTTTTGGCTTTTGTTCTTAAAGATATCACATGAAAATGATATTTAAGTAATGTCCATTGTCATGGCTTTCTGCCTTTTATTTAAAATGTTGTCAACCTCTTCTGATGTACTGTACAGCATATATATCCCTGTTAATATCTTGCTATAAAACTGCTGGATTTTGTATTTTGCCTTACATCTTTTGAAATATATTCCAAAACTTGTCATTTTTTTACTGCAAAAAGTCCAAAACCTCTGATACAAGTTATGTCACACCATCCCAGCACGAAATCAACAGATGTAAATGATTATACCATTGAAAAGTGAAAGACTTGGATGGAGCAATACTCTCATAACCTTAGCTAGGAGAACTTATACAAATCTCTGCATAATTACTACATATCAAATTAATAGGAAGATTGATGTGATATTTAGATGACGACAACGACGTCCTCCTCCTCCTCCTCCTCCATCATGTTATTTAATATCTTTGTTGATATTGAATAGTTGTCAGTTTATGACTTTTGGTAAAGAATAATAAAAGAGTACAGTATATATATTTATCTTAATGCTATGTTATGTAATCTTCAATTGCACTAATAGGATCAGAAGCATAAACTTGAAATTGGTGGTGAAAATTACGTATGTTAATTTAAAAGTGTTTAAATAGCTATTCTTTAATGTATTTGATTTTTCCAACGTATGCATGCATATACAAACGCTGCAGTCCCCTATGTAAAGGGGGTGGTCAAGTCAAAGCGCGCGCACTCACCGGGAGCATGAGATACTTCTTATGAATGAATATTTACGTTGTTTCATCAAAAGATTACTTATGCATTTACAGCTTCTATAACTTTTCTCCAAAATTTTTTGTTATGGGTGATTATAGACCACTAAGCTTGAGATATTGATATCTTTGAGTCTTGTTAGGAATGCTACAAATACATTTGTGTAGATGAATTGGTTGTATACCTCCTTCAAATCGAAGAGGCTCATATTGCCATATTTATAAGTAATGTGGTTCATATAAGGAGGCAAGAAGATAAGGTTGTCTTTTCATGCACTCAGCATACATTATATCTAATCATGATTCTTTTTTTTATTATTCAGGCAACAGCCCAAATCTGACTACACGTATAGTACGTCCCTCACCTATAGAAAGCGGGTAACCCCAGACCGGAAGATCGGGTCCCCCAACATGTCTCGGCGGACCCTGAAAGGCGAGAATATCAACTATGTGGGCAGTCCGGACTTCTCGGTGTCGGAGTCGTCCAGTGAGGACGCCAACTCCCTCAACCTCAGGTCGAGAATTATTCATAAAATAATGGATGGTTCATCAGGTCAGTTTTATGCCTCACTGGCTTCTTTTTTATTTGTTTTTGTTAATGCAGTTCCCAGTTTTGTTGTGTTCGTGTAGGTGTGGTCACCTCCTCATTTGGAAACTTTAGTCTATTTTTACTATTATTCAGTGGGGATAAATGTGGAATGGCACTTGTGAACAATTTATCCCTCCCTGCTTTGTATTTTTCTTTTATTTCATCATTTGAAACTACAGCTAAGATTATATCACAACTGGGTGTTTTGAAGCAAACCAGGTACATATGCTACATAATTCAGTTGGATATTGATATGGTTGTTAGCAGATTTTCTGTCCGTGCACATCAAAATGGAATTTAATTTACTTATACTGTATAGTGATTTCTTTTTAAAGATATAATTAAGAGATTTTAGGCTTATTTTCTAGAAATACATGTTGGAAAAAACCATTCATGCACATAGAGGCTAAGTAAAAACTAATATTTTTGCAGAAACACAGAGTATATATTTGAAAAAAATATCAGTGCATGGAGAAGTATTAAGTGTTTTTGGAAATTTATTACATATCTAAAGCTTTTGTTATTTTCTACTTTACATTTTCTGATGTGCATTATAAAATTTATGGACATTTATTGAAATAATTTCATATCTTTTTTTTTTTTTTCTTAGTTTTTAATGCTGTGGGGAGCATGACCGGAACAGTGGATTAGTTTTTGTTGAATATGCCTGTTAAATATTAATTTATGATTTATATTAAACAAGACTTTTTTTTATGTAAATCTCTTTGAAAAGCACAGAGCTAATTTTAAGTTATTAACAGAATGGCTTAGAGCTCTATAGATAAGGAGGACATCTTTTCCTTTTTTCAAATAATTCCTTAAGTCCGTAGACCCATACTTATGTAATGGGGAAAATAAAGCAAGACTTGTGTAAGTGTAACCTTTTAGATGAGAAATTTTGAAATCTAAGATCGTCTTCAATTTGATGTCAGAAAAGAGATAAGTCGTCATCTGTGCTTTTTCTTACTCCTCACATACTTGATCCCATTATCAGGGATTCAAGGAAGAAAATATAAATTCAGGGAAAATGGGTTCCTAAGGTTTTCAGTCTTCAATCCCTTTTAGGTGGTTCTTGTGCTGGGTAGGAATTTGTAGGACAGTAATTATTTGATCCCATCACGAAGGATATTCCATGTAGATAGGAATACTGAATAGGAACCAAAGGAACAGTAAACTTGGTGGTATCTGTTAAAATGTGGTGCATCAAGTTTAGTTCCTTTTTACTATAGGAAAAGATAAATTGGCAGTTTAATAGCATTTTTATTTTTAAATTTTGAAATTGTATTGTATATTGTATTTTATCACTACTACGAACAGAATGGTTATTAGTTCTAAAATCTTCAGGCAATAATCATTTTGTGTCTATGAAAAAAATTTCCTTCACTGTTTCCATTTTATTGACTTTTTTCTTGAATATGAAACTGTTTTTGAAAGTACGGTTGTTGAAATAGTATTTATAACTGTAAATGTTAATGACAAATAAATTTTTTTTTTTTTTGTATCTGATTTTTTTTTGAAATAAAAAAATATATGTACAGTAGGCCCGATATCTTTACACTGCTCATTGTTATGATGCATAGTTTGTTATCTATGGGGAACATGGCAACAAACTCGTGTTTGAACCCACCGAGGGGCATTAACCAACTGTGGTTTTTAGAAAAGGTATCCATATTTAAGTCCCCAACTTCAGTTTGTCTGTGTCCTCTGTGACCACACCTACTCAAACAGAGATTAATAGTGACACATAAAAGGCAAATAGCTTATATTGTAGTCTGAAGTACATCTTGATGTACTATATATATATATATATATATATATACAGTATATATATATATATATATATATATATATATATATATATATATATATATATATATATATATATATATATATATATATATATATATATATATATATATATATATATATATATATATATATATATATATATATATATATATATATATATATATATATATATATATATATATATATATATATACTGTATATATATATATTATTTATTTATTTATTTATTTATTTATTTAATTAATTTATCTATTTTTTTTCATACAGCTTCGGGTGACACTGAAGAATCAGTGGAGGCCTACCAATCCTGGAACAGGAGATCAAGTCGAAGCCCAAGTTTCGATATCACAAGAACAAATGGTTCTTTAACAAGAACAGTGACCACTACTACAACTTGTAAGTTTCTGTTTTATTTTATTTTTAGGTTTGCATTTCTAGGTTTAAACAGGTACTAGTAAATATGGGTTCTTTCAGGAACTTATTTTTGATATTGACAATTATTTTGTATCCTAGAAAAAGTTGGAATTTATCTCGAAGTTTTTGTAATGATGAAGTAGGAATGCCTACATATTTTGAAGTTATTCAGATGCGAATTAGTAAAACACAGTAAATATCAGTCTCCTGTAATTTAGATCCTCTCATTGTGTACCTCCATTTTCGAAATGATGTGACAAAAACTCTTGCTTGAGTAATGTTTGATACATTGAACACCTGTGTATACTTTTAGTAAAATTTTCATAGGTACAGTATAATATTACAAATAATATGTATAAATACAGTATATATCTACAAGGAGCAACTTTTTTTTTTCCCCCTAGCATATATTACCTCCAGATCCCTCCATAGTGGCTTAGATGCCGAGAGTGATGTTGATGATGGTACAGAGTCCACTGTTCCATCACGAGCCACTCCAATTACTGCAAGAAGTGGCACACCAATTAGTCGTTCCATGACCCCGTTGGGTGTTATAAATTCTAGAAGATCTCTTTCGTCATCAAGAAAAACAGCAGGTGGTCTTGATTATGGAAAGGCTTACAAACTAGGCGAAGGGACTATTGCCGAAGATCTTGAGGAGGAGGAAGTATCTAGAAGTGAGTACAGATTAATTGTTTTGAAGTTATGTTCAAAACTTTTACATTAAATGTATTTCTTTGGGAACATTGTGATAATCGAGTAACTGAGTTAGTAGCGCTGTTATTCCTTTATTGCGTAACTCTTCTTTCCCAAGAAAAAGAAAGCTTAACTCTTACCTAGCTCTTTGCTGATTGTTGGCCATTTTATCTCACAAATTAATCCCCATTCGAATTAGATGGACATAGACAGTTTGGAACTGAATGTACCTTTCTTTTGGTATAGTTGATTTTCCTAGCTAACTTGGTCAGATTTCCTTATGTATATTTTTGCAGACTCAGTTGTTGTTTGGAGCAGAAAAACATGGTATACAATTACTCGTATAACCACCATAATAACAGCATCAATTGCGATGATGGCAGCAAGGGCCGTTTCCGCATCGCACAAGGAGAGCGATGTCATGCTCGAGAAAAAAGTGTCTAGATATTCGTCCTTTAAGTCATCCGTAAGCACAATAAAAAACAGAGTAGTTACAACATTGTCCAACAATTACACGAGAGTTTGTGACTATTTGAGAAAGAATCCTCTTTGGATTTGGATACCTCTGCTATTTATTCTACTTCTTCTGGCACTTATAGGTAAGTCTTTTGTTTGCAGACAGCTGAAGATAAACAATAGTTGAGAAATGATAGTTTATGCCTCTTATGCTTACCCTCTAGCTATTTTTTTGTTTTGAATTTTTTAATCATTTGCTCTTTCAGCTGTATTATTGTTTTGTCTTCTAGTGTCAGTTTTACCAAAAGCTGAGTATTCCTGTATACTAACATCCAATACCCAATTGCTCAAATTCACTTTATATTTGCATGCCTTAGTTAAAAAGTAATCAGTTCATATTTGTCAAGTAACGTATGGTATGTGTATGTATATCTGATTAACTTAATTCACACTGAGTTAATATTACCCAAGCTTACCGAAGTGTTAAGAGTGATGAGAGTTCCCTCTTTACTTTTTCTAGTATGGCTTAAAATCTCATCAAAGTTGTAATAATTAAGTATAATAAAGCTTCATTTGTACATGTTAAGATTAAAACTATCTCATATTTTGAGCAATCAAACTAGAAAGTTTTTGAATAATTTTTGAAGTTTCAGCAAAGTAATAATATTCAGTTGAAGAAAAAGATTCTCTATGAAAAAATTTATCCTTTAGACTTTAGTTTGAGCAACCAAACATTTAGCTGAAATTTATTTTTTTTTATTACATGAAACCTCGCTTGCGTAGTAATTTTCAACTTGAAAATTTTTCATAAACCGTTGTCCCTCATCTTACACAATTTTGAATAGTGCGGTTTTGAGCAAACAGTTGGAAAATATTTAATAGAAATTTCTTTACAATATCCTTAAGAAAATACATAGCTATTGTCCTGTTTCCACATAAATTTGAGTTTTATTAGGTATAGTTTAAGCACAGTACAATAATCCAGGCATGATTTAGACGTTTTTAGGAGGTTGGAAATAGATTATATGCAAAGTTTAAACATCTGTATAAGGGTTTTGAACATACGCCAATTTTTACTAACACAGAGAGTGGTGGAACCATTTGACAGTGTAAGATGAGAAATAACACTTTCTGAAACAGAAACTCTTGTTCATATTTGAGCAGTCGAACAGTAATTAGTAATAGATAACATGAGAAGTATTTCATATTCTCTCAGACAAATTTGTGATCAATTTTTGAACAGTCTTATAGCAAGTAGAAATTTTTTTGAATTTTACTTATTATCACCTTAGTACTCATTCATAAATGGAGGAAAAGTTTTATGTTATTTGGGAAAAAAATTGTGCTTTGTTTTAATAACCTATTGGTAATAAGAATGCTTTTGAATTAACCCAGAATAGTAATTATCTGCAGAGGGAGTGTTTCATATATATTCAAGAGCAAAAAATTAAATAATATGCTCTTGTTCGAGAACACATGAAGAATGAAAATTGTTTGAACACAATAATGTCGTAAAATACTTTCGTGCGTAGAACTTTATATTCCTAAAATGCTTAATGAATTTTATTGGATGCAAGACTAGTAAAACTAATTTTCAAGGTATATATAGATAACATTTGGAAACGTATTCCTAGAGTACTTAAAACTAATTTTTAAATGGTTGTCTGGTATAGAGGACAGTATATGGACAGTTGCCTTTGTTATGTTATTACATGCAATACTTTACACCCTCTGTTCATGCAAAAATATCACTGATGGTAAACGAAAATTAAGGAGAATTTTGCCTTCTGTGGTATAAGTGACTAGAAGTTTGTGAGACTATTGCCTCTGATGCAGATATATTTTACTCATATATTTGCTTAGAGAAGCATATTTACTGAACAATGTGCATCTGGTGTCTTGGATTTAGTATATTGAGTTTGTTATTGTGTTGGACATGAAATAGACATTATTAGTGTTTGTGTTGGGCAAGTTACTTATCTACTAATCAGTACTGAAGCTTCAACTTCTTCCTGTTTTGCAAGTGAAATGTAGACCTGGCAGATTGTACCATCTACAGATATAATTAGAATGGGCTTCCTTGAGTACACGAGTGGTTATTTAGCTATTAAGAATATAATATTGTAACCCCTGATGCTGAAACCAAACTGCATCGTTAGATTTAGTTTGACACAAATATTTGCATATTTTAATTAATTTATTTATCAAAGAGAGCATTTTCTGACTTGGCTTGCTTTCAGGTTCTGAGATTCCGCTCGAGCCTCTAGAGAAGATTTCTACATCTGTTGGAAACAATTCTGAACTGACAAACAAATCTCTCTTGACATAGATCTCCATATTTTTGGCCATACTATAGAAGGAGTCAGTGCTAAAATGGCTTTTCCCATGAAAGGGGGTTTTTAAAGCATAAATACCTGTTTCTGGTCGTTAAAGAAATTTTATATTCGGTTGAAGCTTGTGGAAAATTTAAGCTTGTTTAGGATATCAGAAACGATGTTATAAAGTATATATAGTTCAATATAAAAAATTGAAACAGTTTTTCAGGACAATGCTGACAATGCTAAACCCTTTTTCAAGGTGTATGTGACATTATGACTTTAATTTTGAGCTTGAAGCCTGTTTGATGTGCAGATTCCTGGTCTTAATGACTGTTTGTAATGGCGTTTTAAACCTTCAGAGACAATTTTTATATTCTGCCTGCTGTCTGTATGCCCAGTTGAAGCTTTCTACTGTTATTATTGAACCGACTCAGTAGTATCAAGTTCGAAACTTGCGATTGGATGTATGAAGCTATTACTTGAAGCTTTAGTGACAGTTGGAACCATTTTTTGTGCTTTGAAGACTAGTTGAGGAAATATTTTGAAGTACTGATTAAAGGACTTGAGTATTCTGCTGCATTGTCTTTATTGAGTAATGATGTGGATCTTACTCTGTTGCACTCCTCTGGCTTTTTGTATTGTATTTGACTGCCTAATCATTTATTTTACAGTACTCTTACCTGTGCTTAGTAGTATATATCTCTATGTTCTCTATTGCTTGTATTGTCACTGTCATATACTGTATAACTAATATATATCCTAACATTGGTATAATCAGTAGTAAAAGCAGAATCTCTGCTGTTTGGATTAAGAAAAGGTTAAGCGTACAACGTGATGCTGGAGACCTTCTTAATCCATTTCAATGAAAAGAGCACATCGTACTGTTAAGGTGCACCTTGTAAAGCATATATAACCTAGCATGTCATATATATGTATCTTAAAAGTATTTGTAATGTAGCTGATTTTGTTTATTAGCAATTAATATATATCTTATTTCTAAAATCCCAGAGTCATGACTGTACTTTTCCTTTATATTTTTGCAACAGGAATTTATGAGTTGGATAGTATAACATTCGCCTGATAACATGATATTTTTAGCAAAGGGAATTATCATCAATAGTCAGAGTTTAGTTTGATTATTTCAGTACGTTATGGAAATTATCAAAGAATATTGGAAGGGCTAATCAGTGAGCTGCCTGTCCTAAGGGTATTGCATAGAAGTACTTTAGCAGTGGGGGATAATTGGTATGGGTCTGTAAATGTAAATTAAGAATATCCTATTATCCGTGTTATCAGAAGAATGATTCAAGCCTAATGAATAATTTTCTTTACTAACAGCTCACTGGTTGCTGTTGCAGTCTCGTGGAAAATCTGCTGGTGCTAACGACCCCACAGAGATTGGTGGATCATCATTTTTTAGCCCTCTTCTCTTATCTGCCTCTGATCTTGCCTCTAGTGTGTATTCTGGAGTCTCCTCAGTTGTAGTGGCCGCTTGGGTATCCACTGCTGATGCTTGCATGTGGGTAGCTGCGGCTCTGTATGGGGGACTCTTGTATGCATGGTCATCTACTTTGGCATTCTTTACTTGGTTGGGGTCTTTGGCAATCTCCTGTCTAAGTTTTCTACTACAGTTGTTTTATACTTCATGGGAATATCTTCAAAGCTCTACTATGGCTGTATTGGGTGTCTTCTCTTCTTCTGCCTCCAATTTATATGCCTTTCTCTTTTTATCTTCAAACGAAACTGTAAGCGAAGACACGTCCACGTCTAACGATGCTGATAAAGTTAATCCCTGGAGCATTGTTGCTTGGGCAGCTAAATTATCTCCTTTAGAGTTTATATCTGAAAGTTATGTCATGATCTCTGAAGGTGTTCAATCATCTGGTACTATGCTTTGGAATGGCTGGTTATGGCTTGTCTTGAGCATGGGTGAACTCCTTTCAGCTTTGGCAGGGCATGCATTGGGTCTTTTATCAATGACGTGGTCAGCTTTGGTATATTTAGTTACTGGACTGTGGACATTATTGACATACATCTTCCTTGCTTTGTTGGGCATTTTGACCACTGCTGCCTCCACCGTATCGTCTGTGGCCTACAACACATCCTCGTATATTGCTTCTAGTTCAAGAATGGTGAGTTTTTGACCTTGTGAGCATAATAATAATAATAATAATCTTAAGTAATAAAAACTATGATATACGGTGATTTCAGAAAGCTCATCTATTTTCTAATTTAGTACTTTAAATTTTGTTTTGAATTTAATTCATGAATGCTAAGTAGACCATTATGTAAGTATAATTACATCTGATATATTTTCAGATTATTGCACCTTTCTATGCAACTAGAGATGAGATCAACATCCCCCCTTCTGTCGTTGATAGTAAACCTCCAGAAATGAAAAGAGTGGAAACCCTCATCCAAGAAACTGTCAGTTTTAAAGATGGATCGGTGGAGGAAATTGTGAGAAAGGTTTTAGAGAGCGAGGAACTTAAGGTTCTCATTGCAGCTGCTGTTGCCGATAGTAACAAGGAACGGCTGACAGTTGATACAGTGTCTGGCATTGCAAAGTAAGTGCATTTATTTTTGCCAGAAAAGCTAATGCAAAGTGTAATATTTTTTAGCAGTACAGTATTGTGCGGTAATGAACAGTCATAGTCAAGGTGTTTTTCATCCGATGCAATCCTTGCTATCACTATGTGATAATTCTCTATGGCTACCTTTAAATTTATTTATTTTCAATCTATACAATAGTGATAGTCCTCCTTTTAAGATTGGTAGCTTAAATCAAATTGGAAAACAATTCTTTGTGGGAGGAATATACAGAGGATGGGATTTTCAGGCAACTTGCTCCACCCCATGTAGTCGACTTTTATGACACGAAGGAGGCCACCTTATATCCATATAGCTAGAGTAATGATAGGTGCCTTAAAACTTTAACTACATGATATTTATATAACTTGTACTTTGTTAACCCCTTATCCGGCAAAGACAAGAAAATGCGTTTTTACCCTAATTGTTATTTTCAGTCTCAGATGAGTTATCTTGCCAAAAAGGTAACCTTTAAAAACCAACTGAAAAAGAGTTTATTCGACTTTTCTAAGTCTTTCTGAGCATAAAGCGAGCTTACTCGATGACATTTACATCTGGCAGTTGTTGGTAACAGAATTACCATCAACAAGGTCACCTGGTAAATCCTCTATATCACCAGGAAGTTTGCGATATACATCGGGAAATACGACTAAAAATGAAACTCTCTCTCTCTCTCTCTCTCTCTTTTTTTTTTTTTTTTTTTTTTTCCAAAAAAAAAATTGCCGGTTCAGGGGTTAAGAAATAATCTATTTATTTTATCAGGCATTTATGTCACAAGTACATAATAAAATTGTGATTTTACTTATTAGAACTGTGGTAGAGAGAGAGCTTGCTGTCCTGAGATCAGAAATTGAGATAACTGCAGCAGCATCATCTCAACAACAGAATGCCAGACTTGAGGAGGAAAAGACTCTTCTTATTTTGGAACTAGAAAAGGTATGTACTGCATATTGGAAATTATATAAAAAACTTTGCAATAGATAAGAATTTGAACGATGATTTCTGCTGTCTTTTTATACTCCTTAGATTTTTTTTTACAACCAGCACATTTAGAATATATAAAGAGTGCGGTCTTCATAATAGTTCCATTTTCCCACATCTTCATTCTTTTTATTTGTATTGTTGTGTACTGTAAAAAAAAAACCCACACACAACAACAACAACAACAACACACACAAAATTACAACACCCCCCCCACACACACAAAACTGTGGCCACCTTCCCTTTGAAGCATTGAAGGTGGCCACAGTTTTGTGTGGGGGGGTGTTGTTGTTGTTTTTTGTGTGTTGTTGTTTTTTTTTCCCTTCAACTAGGTTACACCACATTCTGTTTTTCTTTACCTTTGCAGTGAGCCATTTTGTGCCAAAATATTCTTCAACGTACAGGAAATATGAGTGGAATTCTTTTTCCTTTACTCCCAAAGATGTCCCTCTCAATCACATATAACATGGAGATACTTAAAAGGGTGTAATTCTTCTCACCCATCACTAAGAATGTCCCATTGAATTTCTTGTTCTGATACGGGTATTATGAATGAAATTCATCCACAAACACCAAAAGGGTTATGAGTTTTGTGCGTCATACTAATTCTATATCTTACTTAACCCCCCACATTGTTTTAGTCACAGTTCTTTGAACGCTTGACTTGGGAAGTGACAAATCCGTGTTCGAGCCCACCACGGGGCACTAGGAAGGAATTCCAGTTTAAATTCCCTAATCCCAACCTGTCTGTGTCCACCGCCCATTTGAATGGGGATTAATAATGACGAAACGACAAACCCCCACAATGTTGTTATAGTGAATTATTTATAGTTATGTTCCAGTAATGCTTCCTTACCAGTAAATAGTGTACATGTATCTCAAAATACTGCTTGTTGGGGTTTCTATTAGAATCATGTCATATTTTATGTTTTCAGAACAATATTGAAGGAGTAACTCTCAAATGTCATAATACTATGTATAGTTTTGTATTTTTATTAAATAGGGGCCTTGTTCTGCCAGATGTCATATGTAATGTATATTTCATCTACTATTTGATGGCATCAAATATTACTTATTCGTTTCATGAGAAAGAGGAGTTTCATCTGCATCTTTTGTAAATAGATGTCATTTCAGTTTTTAATTATTATAATTATGTTCCTAGCTTGGCCAGCGATTGTACAATGCGGAAGGCAAGATTGAAGTTTCAGACAGAAGGTCAATTGAAGATCGCCAGCAGAACGAGGAACAAATTGAACAGCTTTTGCAGAAGATTCAGAATCTGCAGGTAGGGAAGTTTAGTTATTTTTTACTGTACAGTTTGTAATACATAAACAAGATTTTTTTCTTTACTTACAATTAATTGTTTAGTGATAAGGGTTTGATACAGAGCTGTAATACAAGTTTTAATGTGTTGTGTTTTGAATAGAAGAAACCAGTTTTCTATTTTTACTAATATAGTTTGGAATCTTATATGTTGAATGTACACTCAATATATTATTATTATTCACTTCTAAAGAATTAAAATATGTCAGACATACTCTGAAATATGTTTACGGATAAAATTTTGTTCTAATTTTAACTATTGACTGAGCCAGATATAACATTTTATTTGGAAAGACATTGCTATACCATTAAATCCGCAAAAAAATATTTCCACTACATAAGTATGTTAGATTTTTCAGAAGTTGATATTTAGGGTACTCTATCTGAATATTCCCTGTGATACATAAAGAGTCTGGAAAGATGTCAGGGAGAGAAGGGTTGGCAATCCCTTTCTCCTATTATATTCCCTTGTTATTAACCAGCTTAAAAATTGATGTGATGTATATTGCTGGCTTTCGATTTTTTCTATAATTATACCAACTTCATTCTATCTTGAGCAGGACCTGGAGTCATGTTGATAATTTTTTTCCCCTTGATATAAATGCTTTAAATATTTTCTATATTTTTAGGAGGACCATACTAATCTTGCTATGAGCGTAAAGAATTGCTGTGAAGAAAAGAATATCCCAGCTGTTTTAGGAGAAATATTTGGTTTAAGTAATGCCACAGGTGATGGGAAAGCTGCTGCAGATATTGGTTCTTGGCTTAGGAGTTATTTTGTTGCCAAAGAAGAGCTTGAAAAGAGATTGAATCTCATGATGGCAACAATGGAGACGAAAATAGCTAATGGTGAGTCAGGTTTTAAATTCATGTCGATGTTATATACCATACACAAATTAAAAGTAGGCTAATAAGATGGAGGGACGGAGTGTATTATGTTCTTCCAGCAGGGCAAATGCCAAGCAAGTTAGAATGAGTTAGCTTGGACTGATGTAAACCTACGTTAGGATCGTTAGTGAACAAATGTAAGTGCTCATTAAGGGGCTAGTTTTATCTTGGAAACATAGCTCGTTTCTGGAATTTGTTTTTAGCATCCTTTAGTGTTAGTGTAAAAACGTTCACAGTTAAAAGAGATGTACTTGTATTATCAATTCTTAATCAAACAATTTTTCAGCTCTTAAGTTTTGCCAGCCTTTGATGAACTTTTCATTTGCCTCGTCCAGGCAAGAGAGTTTAAACTGTTTACTGGGGAGGTTACTGCTGTGGCTGGCCACCACAAGGGGGGGGGGCTGTGCCGACAGGCGACTGCCCTATAGGTCCTCCATGATCCGTTTTTCCACCCATCCTTGGGTGGAGAATCTAAAACAACATAAACTTTTCATTAGAAGACAGTAGGTATAAATATACATGCAGGGATGACATTTTTCAAAACTAATGTGATGTATAAAAAAGGTATTTATTCTGTAATTTTATTGGCAGAGCTACATATCTATGCCTCGTCTAGTGCCTAAGTTCGTTGTGCAATTGCATTCACCATTAGCTTCATATATTTACTAATGCAATGTGGATAGACAGAGAAGTTGGAGCTGAGAATTGAAGTCTAGTTATCTTTCCTAAGGCAGATGTTAATTATACATGTCTTTTGCTTTTACAGGTAGTGGTGAAAAGGGTGAAGCTGCAGTGGCTTCAACACTCGCAGCTGTTGAACAGACTAAACAAATGGTGATGGAGACTATTTTGGAGAAGCTGCGTTTGGAAATGAAGCAACAGCAAGATACACTGACAGAGGAAACACAGAAAGAGATGTCGGAACAGATTAACATGCAAGTGAAAGCTGCAGCTGGTATTTTGGGAGAGCAGGTTCTTGAACAAGTACAACTTCAAGTACAAACTCAGAAACAACAGTTAAGTGAAACTGTCCAGGCCAGTGTTGATGCAGCAGTTCAAGATGCCGTGACATCTGTATTACCTAATGCTGTTGATAGTGCTGTGAATGTGGCTGTAGAAAAGGCTGTGTTCGCATCTGTTGACGTAGCCGTTGAAGGAGCGGTGAATACTGCAGTGTCATCTGCTGTCCGTGAAGCTGTTCCAAATGCTGTTAAGAATGCTGTGCCTGATGTTGTGGCTGAAGTCTTGCCTAATGCTGTTGCTGAACAGGTAGCAACAGCTGTTCCAGAAGCCATAGCATCTGTTTTACCGTCTGCTGTATCTTCAGCTGTAAATGAAACCGTATCGTCTGCTGTTTCAGAAGCTGTTGTACAAGTAAGTAAAATTTCCTTCCAATAATATGAAGTAAGATATTCAGTTTATCAAATAAGATGTCATCCTCTTCTCCAGCTTAGCTAAAACTTTTAAAATAGAATTGCATAGTAGGGCTTCAGCATTCCCTTCCCATCATAATATTTTTTTAATTTTTTATCAGTACTTTTATATTTGAAATATTGATATTTTTACTTTATCGAAGAGAAGTACCATTGAGAAAATAATTTTTTGTTCATGTAGTTTGATTTCCTGAATGTCCCAGTGTTCTTAAAACTAAAGAAATCTAACTCGGTAGAAAAGAATATTCATTAAAGAGCTGTAATCAAGTTAGTAATGTGTAATAATTTATTTATTAAATAAAGTTATGATCAAGTAGTGAGGGACATAACAATGAATATTTATGTAATAAAGAACTGCAATCAAGTTACGAATGGGTAATATATTTTTTATTTTTACTGAAGAGCTAATCAAGGTGGTAAGGTAAGGGGGAATGAATTTTTATTCATTGAAGTTATAATCAAGTTAGTTTGGGGTCATGAAATTTTATTATCTTTATGATGGGAGAGTTAACAAACATTTAAGGATATGTGATGGAAAAGTTAACTAGGAATGAAGTTAACTCCTATTTGGTATAGAACAGACTGATGAATGGCAAAGTAGCTTTGCATATATATATATATATATATATATATATATATATTATATATATATATATATATATATATATATATATATATATATATATATATATATTTATTTTTATTTATTTTTTTTTTCCACACACACACACACACACGATTGTGATGCCAGGATGGGCAAATTAAAAAAAAATAAATCTGTTCTCATTGGGCCCGGGCACGAAGAAAACAAAGTAAAAAGAAACAGAGATGGGGAGCATTGCAACTTGTCAGCTTTGAAGGGGTAATAATAGGTGTAACAAATATCCGAGAATATTCGGTGTTGATGTAGGCATAGAAAAATATATTTATCAGCCTATTCTGTTTTAATTTTCATGTATATTTACTCGGATTATAACTTATCAGTCTTATATTGTTTTTTATATATGAAACCAGGGTTATAAGTTATGTAAAATGGAAATCGGCATTTAGTCTGTTGAATTTAAAAAGGAACTTTTTTTTTTCCTCTATGTATTTAACATTATGATATTTAATTAGAGTTTGAGTTGGATGGGTTGTTTCACGTGTGGAGTTGAAGTTCCTTTGCTTTCCATAGTCCATTCTCTTTTACTTTGCATTTATTATATCTTTCTCCTGGGATGAGGGTTACTGTGTCGTTAAAGGTAACTAAATGAGGTGGAGCAAAGGGATTTGGAATTAAATTCTTTGTACAGGTATTTTTCTTCCATTCAGAGTCAAGGTATACAAGGGAGCTTTAGTCATAGCTCAGATAGTTGGGTTTCTCATTGTGTCTGGTTGTGGAATGAGTAAGACTGAATGGGAAAAGCTTGGTATCATGTTTGAGAAGATGGATGTGTTAGCCTTGAGTGGAGAAAAGTTTAAATAGAAAAGGGATTATGGCTGTTGTATAGTTATATAATTTGAGTATTCGTAGAGTCAGAAACATCATCTACATTTTGCAGATAAACCATAATATCGAGAAGAAAGAGATTACAGGAATAGTTGGCACTGCCTCTGTAAATAATTCCCATGCTGATGGCAACGTGTATATAGCTGGAATGCATAATTCAGGTGGCTTGAATGAATCTGCCGTAATCGAGATTGTGAAAAATGCTCTTAAGACGTATGATGCAGACAAGACTGGTATGGTCGACCATGCTCTTGAAAGTGCAGGTGGAATTATTGTGTCAACAAGATGCACTGAGAGCTATCAGGTGAGTGAATGAATTGTTTGACCAACTTAACTGTTGCGGAATTTCTACTGTGAAGAGCAGTAAGACAGAGATGCTATTTTTTAGTGACTCATACATCAGATTAAACTAATTTATTGATTGTAGGTCTTTGATTAGCATGTACAACGCCTTATAATTCAGTATTAAAAAGGTCAAATAGCAAGATAAGACTAATTTTGACTTACATTTGTAGACACGGTGACTCCGTGTCTAAAATTTTATTAACGCTTGTATCATTAATTGAATTCATATCATCATTCTAGAGCCAGAAAGCGGAAATAATAGTATTAGGATTTACCATCTATCGTTACTCTACCAACAACCCACGTTCCATTATCCAACCGGACACAATGCCTGGCCAATGCTGGGCTTTCAAAGGATCTCAAGGATATATTGTGATACAACTGGCAGGTCCTGTGAGACCAACAGGTTTCACAATGGAACACATCCCCAAGTCGCTCTCGCCAGTTGGAGTCATTGATTCAGCTCCTCGCATATTTGAGGTTTGGGGTTTGAATTCGGAGAATGACGAAGGGGTTTCTCTTGGAGTGTATGAATATAGGGAAGACGGCGATCCATGGCAGTACTTCCCTGTCAACGTTAACAATACGGTATATTTCCCATATGTGGAATTGAAAATTAACAGTAATCATGGAAACTTACACTACACTTGCCTTTATAGATTTAGAGTACATGGAGTACGTCTAAATTGATTGTGATTTGCAAGATATTTTTGTGAAATTAAATATCAAACCGTACTAAATGAAAAGTGGCCTTAAATGAAAACAAAATCTTGCTTGTAAACATGTTCAAAATGAAACAGAAATATACTAGGGCTTCAAGATAATGAATATAAGATATGAAAATGTGACTAAATATATATATATGAATTTTTTTTTTTCTTCTCAAAAAGTAGTTACAGTTTTGTACAGTATTTGGTGAAAATGAAATTATATAGTTCAGCACAGCTGTGTAGAATTCAAAAACGAAAAATGCCCATATCAGTGCATGAAAACTTTATATTTTGGTATAGTTTCTTCAGAAAACTAATGCAAAGAACTGTAAGAACATTTTGAATGTTCTAGACAATGGTGTATTTTTATTTTCTTTTTACATGATTTTAATTTCAGATCTTATTTTATACATGATTAACTTCCTCTGAACGAATTCTGATTGCATGCAAAGTGTGAAACTATGGAGGTATGATCATTTTATGATGTTAGCATATTAAGAAGGTCATCTAGTTTTGAATCTTTAGGACTTAATTAGATTTGTAAACCATATTTGAGAGACAATCTTGGTGCATGAATATAGTATCCATATAAATTTTGATTCTGTATTTTAGTAGTAACTTTCATATAAATACATATTGTTGAATATGACGGCTGTTTTTGCATTAGCAGTTCTTATATAATTTTTCTAAAGTTCTTACTGTTACTTTATCATTATCATTGAGATTATACAGAATGAAAGAAAATATAATTGACATCTTGAAGTGTTTTAGAGCATTGTACATTATCAAATGAGTAATTAAATGATAATGGATAATTGTTACACACAATGCCTGATATCGTTGTTTTATATTCACCTAAAATTTATTTTGTTAAAATCTTCAGAATTCTTTGCAGAGAGACCAAGTATCCTTACTTTTGCCCTCCATGTTTTACTATCAGATATGGCAGAGTAATGCAGTCTGGTTGGTGCCTGTAGATACGTGGATGGAGCCAACTTGTATGTATAGAGAGCTTCCATAATTTGTAAGTGCTGAAGATGACTTTCTTTATGTAGTACTGTATTTATGTATTTCCTTCTTGATTTCTCGTGTGATGGAGACACCTTCTTGCTAGTGATATGATATTCTAATGGTCGTTTACAAATCTGATAGTTGTTATTCCAATAAGACAGTTGAGGACTGCAGTCTTCATGGGGGCAATTATATTGATAAACAGCATGGATTTGCTTGTAGAAGTTTCCATAAGATATGGGCTTCTTCCTTAAATCAATACTTTATACTCCTCGTCGTTTTAATATCTTTCATTACCTTTTCCTCTTTTTTGTAACTTCTGTTCATTGTACCTTTAATACAATTGTATATTTTGTTTATCTGCAGTTTCTGTTGATGGGGTCGGGTCTTTATTCTCTTTGACCCAGTGATTTTAAGTACAATGTTTTTATTAAAACATTTACTTCTTTATTAGAGTAATCATATATGAAAAGAACTTGTGATACTCTCTGATTCTTGACGGGAAATGAGAACATGCAGAATTAGAAAGAATATCAAAAGTTCTTATCAATAATGGATACTAGTAAAGAAACAAATGTTAAAATAAAAGAGCTTTTAAATCATTGGAAGGTCTTTTGGACTTAAATAGTTACGGTTCTTTTTCTATGCCTACATCAACACCGAATATTCTTGGATATTTGTTACACATCTCTCACTATCCCTTCACATATGACAAGTCACAACACTTGAAGGGAAATACAGAAAGCATCTTTGGCACCTGCAAATTCTGAGAGGTCTCTGTATGCACAAGTTGGCTCCTTCCATGCATGTACAGGCACCAGACAGTATTACTCTGCCATATCTGAGAGTAAGTATCGAAGTCCAGGTAAGAATGCTTGAAGGACCTCAGCAAAGAATTTTGGAAACCACAGTAAAATTAGAATATTTAAGAGACTATAAAACTGAGGTGAATATTAGGCATTATGTAACCCCAATCTACTATCATTTAACAGTCATTTAATAATATACAAAATTACTAAATGTCACGATTCCAATTCAGTAATTTAGACTATCTGAATAACTTCTTGTTTATTAGTATTTATTTTATGAACTTGTATGATCAGATTTATTGAGTACTGTATAAGAATGCTGAGTACAAAAGGTATGCATCTGCATAAAAATGAACCTGGCCCACTTTAAAGATATTTGCATATACCAAGAAAAACAAACGAAAAAATCAGTGGTGCTTTTAAAGGCCTTCAAATTGTCCATTTAAGCTTTATATGCAAATGCTGTAAAATCTTAGATTTTTTTTATACTTTTTAATCTTTACCTAGGATCTCATTGTAAAAACAACAGTCCTGCAGTCATATGGCAAGAAATATATCCATGAACAGAATCTGCCAATATGGTAACTAATGAGAAATTAGATACCAGATTACAAGAGCTTACTGTCTTGGAGTAAAAATTCCCATATATGACTGCAGCAATGCCATAGTTAATGTAGACCTTATTTTATATAATATGGTTGTACGTGAGAATATGTTTCCCTGCACCAAGCAGTGGCTGTATTGTTTGGTTGTTGAATTATGTTGCCAAAGTTTGCTTACCTCTTTTATGTTACTTTTCTAGCACTGATGTGCAGACATTTCTCTAGTGAGGTGCTAGTTTTGGAGAATTGGTGCTTCCTTCAAATTACCAGGCTGGTATTGGAGAGAATTTTGAGATATGTAAATCTTTGTAAACGAATACCTCTCCAGAGTAACTGTTCTTTGAAGGAGTGTCACAGCAGCCTCCAAATTGGGTGAGTCTGGGACATTTCTGGTACTGCCCCGTGTCCGCCATCTTGTGCTGTAACATTCATATGTATATTAAAAAGTTATGAAAAGTAGACAGATTTCAAACCCAAAGATATGTAGATATAAATTTATAAATTATCTTTACATGTTGAGGTAAAGTACAAAGCGAATAAATGTATGCGTTTGTAAATGTATGTACTTATTTGTACAGATCTTGAGAATAGTGTGATTTTTGTATGTTTGCTAAAAGACAAGAGAATATACTGTGTCTGAAATAAGGGGAATGGGTGCTCTTGCAGATGCCTATAGATGGCAGAACAGGCAGATATAGATGTCCTGTCTTTTATCCTTTTTTTTTTTCTGTCATTTTATTTTGCTTCAAGGGAATATTTTGTTTCCTTTTTCTATTTTGCTAGTCTTCTGTCAGCTACAACTAATAAATAAAAATATTTGGATAATTATGGTTTTGTTCAGTAATCCTTAAAACTTTATTCTGCAACTAATATTATATATATATAATATATATATATATATATATATATATATATATATATATATATATATATATATATATATATATATATATATATATATATATATATATATATTCAGTGTTACCCCGGTTATTCGCGCTTCTTGGTTCGCATTCTCACTATCGCGGTTTTCTTTTTGGATAAATTATTATTTTATTTTATGGGTATACGAAAAAATATTAATATTGAAAAAAAAAAACATTTTCAGTATTTTCATTTTTTTTTTTAATTTACGTTGCATGCTGTTATTTATAATGTAAAGGGTGTTTTTTTAACAGTGCAGGGAGGGTTTATACAGTACGTAAACGAAAAAACAATTGTAAATGAGTATGTGTCACGTCATCATCACCTCATTCATGGTAATTTTATCTATCACTTTCATAAAAATTTACGTTGCTTGCTGTTATTTATAATGTAAAGGGTGTTTTTTTAACAGTGCAGGGAGGGTTTATACAGTACGTAAACGAAAAAATAATTGTAAATGAGTATGTATGTCACGTCATTATCACCTCATTCACCGTAATTTTATCTATCACTTTCATAAAAATTTACGTTGCTTGCTGTTATTTATAATGTAAAGGGTGTTTTTTTAACAGTGCAGGGAGGGTTTATACAGTACGTAAACGAAAAAATAATTGTAAATGAGTGTGTCACGTCATTATCACCTCATTCACCGTAATTTTATCTATCACTTTCATAAAAATTTACGTTGCTTGCTGTTATTTATAATGTAAAGGGTGTTTTTTTAACAGTGCAGGGAGGGTTTATACAGTACGTAAACGAAAAAATAATTGTAAATGAGTATGTATGTCACGTCATTATCACCTCATTCACTGTAATTTTATCTATCACTTTCATAAAAATTTACGTTGCTTGCTGTTATTTATAATGTAAAGGGTGTTTTTTTAACAGTGCAGGGAGGGTTTATACAGTGTAAACGTAAAAATATATTAAAATATCTATGTACATATAGGCGGATCCTACTTCGTGGATTTCCTGGTTTGCGGCCCAACACTGTGTGTGTATATATATATATATATATATATATATATATATATATATATATATATATATATATATATATATATATATATATATATATATATATATATATTATATATATATATATGAATCAATATTTACCCTGACCGGGACTCGAACCTAGGACTTAAAATTACTACGTCAAGGCGCTACCAACTACACACCACAGAAGGTTAAAAGTCCAACCTTATATCTTCTATCTGCTATACCTAGGAATGAACGCATTCTATCTGAATGCCACTATGTTCATATTACAGATTCCCCAACCTCACTCGTGGCTTCATTTTCGCATTTAATTCAATTCCTAATCTCATTCGGGTCATACAATAACCACATTACATATGTGAAAACCCTGGTCGGGGTAAATAATGATTCATGTTTTCACATATGTAATGTGCTTAATTGGTTATTGTATGACCCGAATGAGATTGGGAATTGAATTAAATGCGAAAATGAAGCCACGAGTGAGGTTGGGGAATCTGTAATATGAATATAGTGACATTAAGATAGAATGCGTTCATTCCTGAGTATAGCAGAATATCCAGCAGAGAGCTGGATATTCATTATGTCATGTAGTAGGTTGGCTCATGGCACCAGCCGCCCGTTGCGATACTACAGCTGAAGGTTTTTTGAACTTAAATAGGTCTGTCCATGACAGTTCGATGTTAAGTCTTCCTTCAGTTATGATTCTTTTTCTATGCCAACAGCTGCACTGAATATTCTAGGATGTTCATAACACATCTTTTATCCCTTCACATCTTACAAGTCATTACACTCTCCATCTCTGTTTCTCTATGTATTTTTCGTGCCCAGGCCCGATGAGGGCTGTTTTATTTTATATATATATTTTTTTTGGCCCATCCTGGTGTCACAATGATAAAAAAAAAAAAACTTTTATAATCCCTTCACATCTGACAGGTCATTACACACTCCATCTCTGTTTCTCTTTACAGCGTGATAGAGGCTGTCTTATTTTATAAATTTTGGCCCATCCGCAATGCATTGAATCCGCGATAGGTGAACCGCGAAATAGCGAGGGATTACTGTATATATATATATATATATATATATATATATATATATATATATATATATATATATATATATATATATATACAGTGTTCCCCCGGTTATTCGCGTTCTCACTGTATTACTTTTTTTTTTTTTTGGCAAAAAAAAAAAAAAATTTAAGATTATTGTGACACCAGGATGGGCCAAATAATGATAAAATAAAACAGACTTTATCAGGTTGTAAAGAGAAACAGAGATGGAGAGTGTAATGACCTGTCAGATGTGAAGGGATTATAAAAGATGTGTAATGAATATCCAGCTCTGTTGGGTTTTAATATACCTCTGCATTACTTTCATGATGTCTATTCCAATAATTCTGCTTAGGTCTTATTATTATTATTATTATCATTGGCAACAATAATTTTCCTTTGATGATGATTGTGGAGATTATTATCATCATTATTATTATTATTAAGGGCTCATCATTGTTTGTACATCTGTTGGTTTATTTACTTTTAATAACTGTAAAGTGCCCCTCCCTAGTTGGCTGGGACAAAGAGTGTGGGGGGGTTGGGTAGAATAGAATGTTGGAGAGAGAGAGAATCTTAAAGTAACTTGTTCATTCAACCCAAACTACATTATTTATAGTAAAAATAATGGTTTAATTACGAATTCGTAGTAATAATGATGATGATGATAATAATAATAATAATAATTATAATAATAATAATAATAATCTCCCCAATCATCATCAAAGGAAAATTATTGTTGCCAATAATAATAAGATCTAAGGAGAATTTTTGGAATAGACATCATGAAGGTAATGCAGAGGTATAGTAAACCCAGCAGAGAGCTGGATATTCATTACACATCTTTTATAATCCCTTCACATCTGACAGGTCATTACACTCTCCATCTCTGTTTCTCTTTACAGTATGATAAAGGCCGTTTTATTTTATAATTTTTGGCCTGTCCTGGTGTCATAATCATATTATTTTTTTTTTTTTTTAAGGCTGATCCCACTTCGCGGTTTTCCTGGTTCGCGCTGGGTCCCGGAACCGAACTACTGCGATAAGGGAGGGAACATTGTATATGTATGTATATATATATATATATATATATATATATATATATATATATATATATATATATATATATATATATATATATATATATATATATATATATAAAATGTTCTAGATCAATGGTTTTTTTTTTACCTGAGGATGGCATGAGTTATTTAGTTCATACATATATTATATATATATATAAACCTTCCAAATTTTTCTCAAAATCTTGAGTGAAGAATGGGAAAATTGGAAGATACGAGGTTAGGGAGACGTGTAGAAGGAAGGACCAACTACTAGAGGGGGTGTGGTAGTAAAATGTTAAGAACTTCTAGTCTATATTGTAAAAAAAAGGGTTGCTTACTTTATTCCTATTCAGATTTCTCCGGTCTGGCAACCTCAAACTAGCAATTTTAGTATATGAAGTAAAAAAAAAATACTTAACTATCCTTAAACATTATCAAGTTGCAACAGGCACAAAACAATACTGTGTGTATATATATATATATATATATATATATATATATATATATATATATATATTATATATATATATATATATATATATATATATATATATATATATATATATATATATATATATAAAATAGAAGTCAATGTCCATTTAGTCATAGTCTTACCTCTGACCTCTGCAAGAGATACTGATCCAATAGGTAAGTATCTCACAACTGCGAGCAATGAACAAATCCAAGTTGTTTCCTTAATGGGTAAGGAGGACCTGCTTCTTTACATAACGAACATCGAGTTTTTCCGTATTCTCGAGGCTGTAATAGTTTTGATCTGCATAAAGTATATAACATATATTACAATGGAAATGTATATTCTAAATATAGACTGGATGGATATTCTCTTTAATAATAAACTATCAATCTTTCAGTTTCCACTTAAAGAATCTACACGATAGCAATACACTCCTCTGTTTAAGTAGTCACTTAATAAAAGGTTCTTTCTGCAGGAATACTAAAGCTCGATATTTTATAATTAAGTAATGCACACATAGTACATTGGAGAATTTGTAATTCTCTATATATGAAGTTGGAAAGGTTTATCAGAGTCAATATGATATAATGTGAGGCACATACACTATATAAAGAACTAATACGGTTTAATATCAGACAAACACTATAATTATACAATTACAGAAATATGAATATAATCGGGCAAGCAAACACTATAACAAATTTGGTATTCAGATAATGAAACTTAGGAAATTATTTATATTCATATCTTGCCTTTCCATAAGCTTCAATTACAGCTCAATTTTATGAGAATTTTGTTCTTAAAACTTCACAATATAAGAGTATGTTAAAAGCTCTACCATCACTGCTATCTCATTTCCATAAATAGTAATAATAGTAGTGTTTGCTCAGCAAAAAACATAAATATTAGTATGAAAAAAAAGTTGAATTTGCATATTGTTACAGATATGTAGTATCGAAATTGCTAAAATACAATCACTTAAGTAACTTATTACATTTCAAAAATGGTACATCATCAAATCCAAGATTTCAAGGGGAAAAAGTGCTCTTGTATCTCCAAACTGTTAAGCAGATATAAAATCCTCATTACTTGCGAGCAAAAATAAAAGGTTGTTATATTACACTCCCTCTTATGAACGTTAATGAGTCAGGGCATGTCAATCAATAATAATATTGATTTACGATACACTAAGCGGACCCTGTCTTGGCTACCAAGCTATCGTATAAAGCTTAATCCATGCTCAGCATGCTATATGGTTTGTTTTAATTGCAGTCTATAGTTATAGAGAAATAAAACCATCCACGCTGCTTCCCAGTACACTCATGAGGTATTTATAAACTATCCTAGTTGAACCTACTGTGCCATATTGGGAACGAGCCAAGAATTGTGCCATTACTGTACTCTCTAACCTTTGACTGTGTACCATTACAATCTACACAAAGTACCTTGAAATACCATAATCATATAATTATATATAGAAGTTATGATTAATTTTATGCTATAAGAATTTAAAGGCATATAAAGTCTCATTCATGTCAATATATAATTTAAAACAGTTGAAGGCTTATTTAGTTAGGTTTTTAATTTAAAAAGCTAATTGAAAATTTATTTTTCCTTGAAACAGAACAAGTGTGATGATTTCCCACCAAGTGACTTCATGTAGGATATGTCATCACTTTAAAAAAATGAGGTTGATTATTTTATACATAAAGTTAAATATGCAAATAATGATACTGATACCTAAACAAAAAAAACTTTGAAATGCTGTATAACAATGATATTAGCAAGGCACCAGAGTAATTATTACAAAAATCCTCCAAAGGATCTTTTATAGTTATAGAACACATTAAAAATCAAATGAACTATGCCTTTAACATCAACTAATACGTATACAGTATTCTGTACATAGATTATTTTTATTTTACCACTCAAACAACTTGGTTTCTCGATCTAGATTCATATATAGTAGGACAAGAAAAGTGGGGTGGGGGGTTCAAGAGAGTATGAACTAAGGATTTTTTCTGTTGGTAAGGTTATAATTTTGTTACTTATTCTAAGTGATAAAAAAAAATTCTTTGTCAAGCTGAAAATTGGCTCCATAAGAAAACTAAATTCTTCAATCAATAAGTTAATATAAAGACAGTAATCGTGGTACTAAACAAGTAAAAATACACACCTATTATTAATTAAAAGAGCTTACTGTATAAGAAATAACCATTTTTACCAAAGTTTAAATAACCCATTTATGTTCAAGCTCTTGAAATAAAGACCTGCTTCCATATCTATAAAAAAAAAAATTAAATTCACAGATACAGGAAGAACCTGCAGCATAGCATTTTAAATTAAATTCACAATGTAAAGAACATCCTGCAGCAGAGCATTTTAGAAGTTACTGAAAGAAAAACAGGAAATGAAAGAACTATAAATACAATAATGAAAAAGAAAAAAAAAGTCACCCAAAATCCACACTCACAATTATGTCTCCAATTTAAATGCCGTAATCATATGTTCCACTATTTTCATAGCTGTAAACGTAAATATGAAAAAATTACAAATAGAATTCCATCATAGAACCTTATTAGAGGAGTCAATCACTTGTATTGTAATAAATGATAATGAATATACTACCTCGAGGGTTCGCGCCCCGTCACGGTCTGAGGTTAGCAAAGGCATGCACTCAGCGTAAGGATTACATTTGCCAAAACAAGTCCTTCGCAAGAAGGCAACCGTCCTAGCCCTTGGTTGATAAGGGAGTCCGTGACGTAAAACCGGAACTGACAATCAATACAGATGAATAATAATATTTGTAACTGCAGATAAAAATTGCTACCTAGAACTGCATTATGCAGTACAGTTTTACCATTACTGATGAACAGTATTGTAGTGCATTATTAATGAGTGTGTGCGTCTATGCATTATATTTACCACTTTTATGCACACTATAGATTCCTTGATTATCAAAGATGGACTGATACTGCAACTACAATAAGGTTTAGGCTAATGGGTAAAAGGTGTGTAACAAAATTCTGCGAATTCAATGAGATGAATGCTCTGTAAAAGAATCGTGAGAGTAATTTGCATGAAGAAAGTATTTATATTAAAAAACCCAAATCACATGGAAAATCTGGCATTTCATTTAGCTATTGATTGCCGTATTATGTCACTATTAATCCCCATTTGCATGGGGGTAGACAGAGACGGTTAGAGCTGGGGAATTAAAGCTGGATGTCCTTGCTAATGCCCCGTGGTGGGCACATACACCACTTGGTCACTTCCCAAGTCAAGAGTTCTAATCTCTAATGTACTGAATTTTGCTTTAAAATACACAGATTAGTAACAAAGTACATAAAATAAAATTTTTATGAATTCCCAGCTAGTATTATTTTCAAACTGCTATATTTGCGTATTTGAACAAAGGAAATGAAAAGCAGATATTACTTTGGTCTTTTTAATATTACAGACTAGACATCTGGCCACATAATGGTTATGCATATGCAGAATAAACTGTAGTAGCAAAATAGTACTTTCGTTACACCTTTGTCTCTAAAAATATTACACTGTGCAAGAATATAGGTCTTCTACAATATGATTTATATCGGTTTATTATTTAAAATACATAGTTTCTCCTGTTTCAGTTACTTAAGTGATATCAATGCTAAAAATATATAATATTCTTCTTGTTACTTTAAGCATAATATTTTATTTCATTCATAGCTTTAAAATACTATCAAAGACAATATTAAATGTACAGTATTACAAATATTTAAATAATACTGCACATAGTTGTTTTAAAAATGCAAAAAAAAGTCATAATCGATAAATATTATCTCATTTTTATATTTTCAGGCAATATTACTTTATACAAACTCAACAGATTAAAAAAAAAAAACGTGTTTTACCACACTAAATATATATTAGAAACATTCTGCAATAAAAACTATATTTTATAAAATATAATATGCTCCCTTCAAACACAGAGATCTCACAACATTCTTTACGGTATTCTGGCTTTATACAATCTGCGAAGCTTGTACCTACAGAGCAAAATATCATTGATCTGGAAGTATTTCAGATGATCCCATTTTCTTCAATGATATATCACACATGGGGAAGAAAATGACAGTATCATGGAAGCACAGTGTTTTACACAGCTATATTACGACATAATTTCAAAACTAGCTCTGAATATATTCATTTAAAAATAGTGTATGTACATATATATTTTATATCCACACGCAAACACTATACTACATGTGAAGCACATACAGTATTACATGACAGTTCTAACTATACAGCAAACTATAACTGGCACAGCCTAACATATATGAACTATAGATATGTACCATATATGGAAGGGTATATATATATATATATATATATATATATATATATATATATATATATATATATATATATATATATATATATATATATATATATATATATATATATATATATATATATATATATATATATATACACAGTATATAACTATTTTTCCTTCCAAAAACCATAGTTAACGTCACTCAAGCTGGCACAAAAGCCAAAATCAGTTTACTGAGAATATGAACAAGTTGCCCTGAAATGCACAAACATTAGTCAACTTCACTTCCTACCAAAACAGACATTCTTATTTTCCTATCCACAGACTTATACAAACAACACATATACCATGGAAGAATTACAAAAGGCACTAATATGTCCCTTCCTGCAAAACTATTTATGAACATCCCACACACTATGTAATACAACAATACTAAGGCATCTGTTAATTTAACTCATACAACCATCTACGTTTGTACATATTACTTTTACGGTGTAAAATAGTTTCATAATCAGTTTCCGATCCAACTGGCAGGGTTTTTAGGATGTTGTTGCAAACTGAAACTTTATTTAAAAGTAGGAAATTTTGATTCTGAAAAGTGCACTCAGCATAAAATGAATACTTATTAAAAAAATAATTATCCACGAATACAGACATATCTCTTCTGGAGTACGTGCATTGGTCCCCCGAAAAACCCCTAGGGCAGGAAAAACGCACGCACAGTAATTCTGATAATACCCTAGACATTGCTACTGTCTAACAAAATGTAACAATAAAAGATAATTATATTAAAGAATATAAATATTAAATATTTGCAGATATGAACAAACTTTGCACAATAATTACTGTATGTCATGATACCAAAAGCAGTAAATTTTAAACAATTATATTTTTCTTGTATGTAGGGGATTCTCTGAATAAGTATATGTCTACTATTGCAGATTGTACTTAAGAAGAGACTAGTCAGTAATACAGTACATTCTTTTCATATGTGGTAAATATGTACCCGGTAATTATTATCATTCTTTATAAAACAATGGGAATAATATGAACATCTATGAAAATACTAGTAAAATATATTTATGCACTTCCTTCAGCAAGTCTAACTAGCAACATTATTTAAACATACAGGCACAGATCACCTGGAGTCCGTATACTTCCTCAGAATATGGACATGCCCTCTCATATTTACTAAGCATTTTCTTTCCTTATCAGACTTATTTAGTTCAACTTTCTACACACAATTACTAGACTTGGCTCTGTTTACTATGACGTCAAAAGCCTTGCTACGTTCTTCATGCATGAGTACAAATTGGCTTAAAAAAAAAAAAAAAAAAAAAGTCTAGGGAATGAACCCAAGACACTGCTAAACTAAGAATTAGCAGGGATTGTAACCAATTTGGTTGTATCATTCTAATTCTATAATAATAAACGGTATTTAAGAGCCTGATAAGCTGAATATGCAATTTGTATATTTTATATGAAATATTGAAACTCATTTTCTAAGCTTATATAAATTGAGAAAGAAAACAAACGTTTACAAACTTCAGTGAACAATTTATCCGTCTTATAAACACTCTACTACACAAATTACTTCCCTAAAGAAAATAAACAATTAATTCCTTTTAAAATAATATTCCAAACTCTGGTTTAATATTTAAAGAACATACACAAAAATTTCTAAATTATAAACAAAAACCACACATTTCTATATATATATAATATATATATATATATATATATATATATATATATATATATATATATATATATATATATATATATATATATATATATATATATATATATATATAATATATATATATATATATATATATATATATATATATATATATATATATATATATATATATATATATATAAAGAAAACATTTCCTCATCATAAATACCTTCACAATAAATACAGAAGACACATTCTTGTATTATTATATTAAAATTTCATTAACAAAAAACGTTAAAATTAAATTTTTATAATTTTACATAAATTCACTGCCTTTAATAAACACAGCATGATATATCAAATGCAAAACAAATAAATATACAATGTTACTTCATTATTATATATTTCAAATATAAGTAAATCCCTTCAGAGCATAAAACAATATTTTTTTTTACCATCCCAATTTCACAATTATGGCACAATGCATATCCAACATGTTGTTAACAGTGTACATGCCCCATAAAGATAAAAAAAACCACAAACACGATAAGTTAATCTGATAAAAAAAAAAAAAAAATTTAAAGAGGTCTCATGAACTCCTAGAAAACCACCTTCCACACTATAACCTTTAGTATATTACGCATGTTGCCATTATGTGTTAAATATTTAAAAGGCTGAATGAAAGCACGCATATTTGATAACTGTTTTGATTTTCGATCACATTTTCCTTCACTGTGTTTATGCTAAGTTTAAGATAGGTTCCAGTGGTTTGCAATTTACAGCATGAATGTATTAGCAATAATAAGTATCTAAAAAAAATAAACGAACATACAGGAGAGGTGAATATATTGTTTTAAAAATGTAACACTATAAATTCCAGCATCAACTCTGGAATCAATGACGCCAAAACGAGAAAGAATGTTACTGATTTAATGATAAAATTCAAGCAGTTCACAGCAGGAAGTCTAGTCTCATGTTAGTGCAATTCAGTTACTATTTTATCCTGCTGAACTATTTATTATGAGATACATTATAACAATCATAAGTAAAATATATATTTGTTGTATATACTAAGCAACTAATTGGAAGATGTATAGTCAACATGCATAATATTAAAGGAGAATACATATGACTCACAATTTACAGTCTACTGCCATTCAGTTCCCAAACAGGAAGCTTCACAGTTTCAACACCATAAAATGGATTACTAAGAGACCTTAAACAAATGGTAACTTGTCTTTAAGATATTTCCAAAGTAAATATCAAGAACATGCTTCACATACTATTTCATATAAAGCAACATATATTTTCATGCATTCAAAAATCCATTAATATGCGCTTTACATTAATTAATGTGAAGTACAGCTGTATTGGAAGAAATAACAAATTAAAAGAACCAGCACGAAGCATCAGCAATACTTACTCCCCAATTCTAAGCTTTCATCTGCTTAAGTTTCAAACTAAGCTTTCATCTGCTAAAGTTTCAAACTTTTATGACAAAATATGGATCATAAGATTTAAGTATCGACAATACTTATCCCCAATTCTAAGCTTTTATCTGTTGTTCCAATACTTTAAGCACAAATAACAACAGAATACAAGATTTAAGAGTCTGCAATACTTATCTCCAGTTCAAAGCTTTCATCTGTTTAGGCTTCCACACTTTATGCACAAAGATCAAGCACGAGAGAATATAGGAGTTCAAGCTTCAATACTTTATCCACAAAAACCGACAAAATATAAAACTATCTTGACAAAGATGCAGACAAATAGTGTCAAAGATTGTAACTAAGTACCAAACAGAATAAGATAAATTGTGGAAAAATGGTCTTAAAGACGCCAACACAATTCGTAATTCAAAAATTTAACTAGAAAATAGTAATCACATAAAATATTGGATTCTCATTTGAGTGATCAGTGCTAAGATCTTAGGTGTTGTTATAATTAGTGCAAGTAGTTGAGATTGGAATTTACATATGCAACTGAAACTTGCATTAATATTTTCAGTACAATACTTGACTAGTACACCATAAATAGTACTAATCTAGTACACTGCTAAAATCAGAATTAACTAATCAAATTAAATACATTACTTAAAATATAATGATTTAAAGAAAACTAAGAACTATAGTACACATTAAAATGGGTGAAGTAATTAAGTAAATAAATACAGTACATAAATAGAATAAGGTCAATACATAAACATTGAGAAGAGAAAATTGAGTTATTAATAGCAATAATGTAAATAATCAAATATATATAAAGATACCAAATAGATGAATATAAATAAGAAATAAATAAGTGAAAAAAAATGCAAAATAAATGTAGTGAAATAAATAAAATGAATAAAATGAGAAACTAATACACATTATTATCGTAGTGATGTAAACCATATATAAAATAAAAATACATAGATAAAAAATCTATGAATAAATAAACACAAGTAAGAGTAGTAGGTGCCAATGTTTATGTCAAATATGGCATGTAAATGGGTAAAAATACTTATGAGACCGTATAACGGAGAGTAAAATTTAAGACGCATTGATGATGTCACATTGCAGAAAAAAAAAATTGTTGCAGAGAATGAAAATCTAAAATAAGACGCCATGATGAATGTCACATAGAAGAAAAAAAAAAGATTGTTGCAAAGAATGAAAATTTACAATTACTGTATACTAGAATACTAAAGGATTTTTCAAACTTATTTCATATTTCAATCAGCCTACCTGTATCATTTTAGTCAAACTAGATTTCATCCAATAATACAAACCAATTTAGTTTTTATTATATTAAGCCAATTTCTCTCTAATATTTTACCCACTCTTAGTGTTATATCTCTATTAGTGCTTACTTTCTTATTTATCAAATGGTTATTACTAATGCATAATAAAAGACATTCACTTCCTAAGCATCGAACAGCACAAAGTGCAAGAAGATATTAGTGTATTTACTTAGCCCAAATAGAGCAGTAATTTCATCTTTTTTTTTAAAGGATGAAATGACTTGAAATCTTTCTCTAACATTCTTCTTTTTCTTTTCTTTTAGAGGAGAGGTCCAAACCTTCAGGACATTTGTATACTACCCATTTCTCATCCTAAACCCATGCTGCACTTTGTTACACAGTCTACCAATCCCAAATTGTGTAAGTATAGACCTGAGGGGGAGTTGGTAGTTGCTAGAAACTATTGATGCGCTCTTTACTTGTACATCCCTGACATGAGTACAGTATATGAATTTTCACTTTATATCACCAATTACCGAGACAAGCTCAAACTCAGGTCCTTTAGTATTGTATAGCAATCTTTAACCCACTTGGCCATGGAAGCTCTAGTTATAGGCTATTAAGTGTGGGTCTCTTCTGATACATGACATCGCAGTCTTGAATTCATTACAAGAATACACTATAATAAAATTACACTATTTTTTTTACAACTAGGTCTGCTGTCTGTGTATTTGGCAGCATCAAGTTGGAATAATCTCCCATTATGTAAAACCTAATTAAGCTTCATTAACTAAATGTATTAGGTCATTTGCGTTACTTCCTAAAAAACCAAAAGATATAGGCCATTAAATACTAATGGACCATTTAATCATTCTAAACCTACATTTTATATCTTAAGCTACAGAATCATTGCACCACAAATAGTATACCTGTGTTTCATAAATTTACATCAATATGAAAATATACTAACACTAATTTACACATCCATTTTGCACATATAACTGTAAAAGCATTTAATTGCCACACTTGTAATATGAAAATATATTATATCTGTACCGTATAGCTATAGTATTGAGTACAATACATCTGAAACACTGGAAACTAGTACAAATTTCCCACAGTACAGTATTAAAAACCATGAATTACTAAAAACAAATAAAATGAAGGCCAGGATTGTGTCTGAAAAGTGACTGACAGATAGTCCAGAGTATAAATCGATACCAAGCAAGTGCACAAACGTGTGTGGGGATAATTATTTGCCTAACGAGCAAGAAACATATGTTGACCTTTACACCAAAAACAAATTGAGCAGACATTCATACAACATAAAAAACAAACAAGACAATCACAAGACAAAACATAACGAAAATACAGGCACGCGTACACACAGTAGTGTACAATGCATATGCATAATCAATGTCCTGTTAGATCATTAACTTGTGTATAAATAATAATTTGTACAAATAAAGGCATAAACAATAACAACATCTAATAAGAATGCAAATCATTAATTCAAGACTACACAAAGCAACTGCATTATTAACAACAACCAAAAGCAGTATTAACACCAGATCCCTTAAGCGAGCGAGGTAAGATGTAACGCATTAATCAAAGCTATACATCAATGTAATATTCAAGCCAAGCATACCATAACCAAACTAAAAAAAAAAAAGTAATTAAAAATCACTTTCAAGAGATTTAAGATACTGAATATATATATATATATATATATATATATATATATATATATATATATATATATATATATATATATATATATATATATATAATGCGAGAATTAGGGAAAAACAATGACATACATGTAAAAAAAAAATTTATGTAAAGTTAAATATAATACACAGTAGCAGTTTTGGTTAATTTCCAAGAAAGAGAATGACCAAAAACACCATTAAAACTAAGGAGGATATGAAGATAGAGCTCTATTATTGTTAGTAATACGAACTTAATGTACTTAAAACTGATAAGTAAATAGTGCAAATGATTTATTACAATAATGTACAACACATTTATCCACAAAATAAAATAATGACAAATGAAGGTATGATAAATGTAAAATGACAGAGTTCATCGAAGGATAGCTTATTCTAACACCATCAGGTAATCAATAGCATATGAATGTAATTTAGTAGACATGAAGAAGTACTGTATCTCGTGTGTGTTTGCGTGTGCATGTGTGATTACATACATGGCAATCAAATGACTACACAAGAAGTGACCAAGGTATAATAGCTGCTGTTGAATGTGTGTGATTTGACACAGTCATCTTACAAGCGGTATTGTGGCCATTGTGTGTGTGTGTGTGTGTGTGTGTGTGTGTGTGTGTGTGTGTGTGTGTGTGATATATATATATATATATATATATATATATATATATATATATATATATATATATATATGTTTGTTCCGGTTTTACGTCACGGACTCCCTTTTCTACCAAGGGCAAGGACGGTTGCCTTCTTGCAAAGGACTTATTTTGGCAGATGTAATCCTTACCCTGAGTGAATGCCCTTGCTAACCTCAGACCGTGACAAGGCACGAACCCTCGACCTGACGCCTCAGAGTCGCAGACGCTACTGCTTGAGCCACGGTGACTACTATATATATATATATATATATATATATATATATATATATATATATATATATATATATATATATATATATATATATATATATATATATATATATATATATATAACTACATACTAGAACCAAGAACAGCGAATTTTACCTAGATACATGAAACAAATATCAATAAAAACTGAATGGGCAAAAAAAATTAAAATATCTGAAGTTCCTTGAATATTCATGAAAGTAATATTAACAGTGTAATATGTACATTCTAAAATAAAGTTATAAACAGTAAGATGAGAGACCACATAATTACTTAAGTGGGCAGGTGACCTATGTGTGTGTGGAGAAGTGTCAAGGTAGAGGAAAAAAAATTCTACCAATTCGTCTTGGAATAAACACCATCATCTACTGATATTAAATAAAATAGCCAAAGAATATAAAATGATGATCCAAATAGCTTATGTAGAGCCAATTTATATAATTTCAAAGCCTTTCAAAACCAACACTAGATTCATGGCCAACACATTTTATTTTACAGTCTCATTCGAACACACACCAATAAAAAAAAAGCTTTTACTTAAAATGCACCAATTTGCAAATTTAGGAATGTATAAAATTCATGAAACAGTGGATAAATCCCACGATGGATGTATATATGAACAACTTTACTTCCCAGCTTTATTTACCCACTACTAAAATGCGATTAAAATCTTATTTTAAGTAAGTATTATGAGGTGAATTTGTTACTGCTTCTAAAACCAAAATTCCATAGACTTCTACATTAAAAACATAAAATCCGAAGATTTTGTAATCAATGATCATAATCACAATGATGAAATACACAGACATATGGTTCCCCAGTATTCCCATTGCTTTTCGACTATACTGTATTCGGTTCTATTGTACTCCATTCAGATTCATTGTACCTGAACAAGGGTCTTCTTCCTTCAGCTCCTGGGACGTGTATTGAGATAATGTGATGGTAATGTCGCATGCCATGATTCATAATCAACTTACAATGGCTTATCCAGAATACTAAAGCATGTATATTTTTTGTTGGTGTCAGTGGTTATATATATGTTATTTAGTGACTAAAGTACGTCTAACAACAGAAAGCAATTAATGGAAATGTTTATGTAACTTAATATCTTTTATTATAACATTTCCTACCCTCAGTATGATGGAAGCTGTAATACTGACATCTGCAATCATCAGCATAGTTTACAAGGGAGGAATTAACATCATCCAATTGTTCCTATCTAATTAATTCAATACTGGCTCTAGCTCAAGTTCTCATGCTCTTAGGTGTTGAATTTCGGGGTTATTTATGATACAAGTGTCCATACTACTGCTTAAATGTGAAAAAATGCCTACTGCAAAGAATGAAGACCGAAGCTCAATTATGAGTCATAAATACAGAGACACTTTATCACCATATTACTTAAGGCAGAAGCTATACCAATAGCCAACATTAAATATGAGAATCTTAATCCTTTCTGAAACATTCCGCAATAGAAAATAACCCATTATGCAAGCCTATAAGCTCCATTAACATGACTTCTTTATCATTCAGGTCATAAACAACCAACACATTTCAAGATTACAAAAGCTTATTCTCACAAATGAATTCTCTTATCTATACCTCATTTTTATTCCCACGTCTCAGGAGAAAACTGAGCTTCAAACATATCTATACTTGGAAAATATATGTGATGGCAAGATAATCTCATTATAAAATATAATTGAGAATAACTTTCTTGCTGTCTCCATAACCAAGAACAAATGTTAACGGAGAGAAAGAGAAATTTAATTTTCTATTCCTTTCAAAATGGTTACATAAATTAACACAAGATACATCATTGATAACCAAAATATCAGATCCTAAAAAAAGCTCTGAGATTAATGGTAACAATCCTTTTTTCTGAAGGAATATAAGCTATATCACTGAAAAAGAAAACATAAGTCGTAGCATAGTTTAACTATAATTATAATCACTAATGTATTTTATACCGAACTACTTATCTCCAATGCAAGTTTATAAGGCCAATTAATTGAGTTTTTTTACAGTATTCCCAAACTTTTAGCGTATAAATAGTCGAAAATATGTAGAAAACTACGAGTACAGAAATATGCTGCATAAATAGTAGGTCTGACTTTACAGTCCATAGAGGCATTTAGTCAAGAACATATGACTTGCAGCATGTTAAAAAATCATATATAAAAAACAAATGAGCACAGAGTAAATTTCAAATATTCAAGTCTAGAAGTGAACATAAGCAATATCTCTGAATAAAACCTAAATGAAAGCCCAAAACTTTAGAATATTAACAATTATCAGGAGGTTATGTATATAAATCCAGACATAGTAAAATGAAAACATTTACAAAACAATATCATAGGTCCATATATTATGACGTACATTCCTTGTGTATTAATATGTATAAGTAAAATATCGTCTGATCTCTCAAAATGGTTGAGGCAACAATACTAGAGTAATACAGCACTAATATTCAGGTCAGACAATTCATCAACTCATCAAAGAATCAAACCGCCACTGTTGAGAATCCACATTGTTTAATATGACTATCATTAATGCTTTATGATCATTATTACCTAGGAAGATGACAATAAAATATCAAGGCAAAATATCTATACAAGCCTTGAGCATCACAAACTGCAATGGTAAAATAATTATAAAAGCAGTAACTGCACTTACAGCATTATAGCCACTAAAGCTAATCAGCACACATACACTACATAATTGATAGTTTTATCCCTCACACAAAATTAGACAAGAAAGCATCAAATATGAAAAGTTTTAACCCAGGGTGGGGATAGAAGTAACAGTTTGGAGATGGACATGATGCATCCAAGGGAGCATAGTTAATCCTGAGATCAAGAAGGACAAGTGTGTATAATGGAACTCACACAGCTAGTGATATACTCTCTTAGTCTGAGAGGCTGGCAGGTGCTGGGTATATGAAGAAGTCATGCTGCTATATAAAATGGAATATAGCAATGCCTGAATTAAATCTAAAACTTTTATAAAATTTGGTCTAAAATAGGAAGTATAGTATATAGATTCAAATAAATATTTCCACTTATCCTAATTAACCACCAAAAAATCGGAAATAACCAATTAATATCGTCTTATAACAAATATTAAAAGTCTGTCTAAGTATACTATCCAGTACTAGTATCTAATCGCCATTCTAAATACCATAGACATCTATGGCATCACATTAAAAAATATATGGCTACACATATATACCTTGACCTTCTAGACAGCCTGAAATTCAGAAACAGTACTGCCCAGGTCCAAAATTTTCAAGTAGAGTATCTATTTTCCTGCATATTTGTGGAGGTATTTTTAACTGCTGAATATGTATCTTGGTCTATAGTTGTGTCCTTTGTTACAAAATGTAGCATTTTCTAATAAAATATGAACTCTCTCTGGAAAATATATGTTTATGTCCATTCTCTATTTATAAAGATGTAAAAAAGTACTCATTTAAACATATAGAGCTATGCAATTCTAACATCTATAGAAATATAAAATATACAATATTACTCTCATTAAAATCATTCATTTCACTAGCACTTCAGAACGAGAAGTAGATAATATATATTACTTTTTTAATATATATTAAATCCTGAAGTACTTAATCATCTTTATCAATTAAACTTGTTGACTGCTTCTTAATAACAGCAACCGCTCCCCTCACCATGAGGCTAAGCCAGTATATCTGAGGAGCTAAGACTAAGGCGCACGAGAGGTGACAATTGATGGGTATCGAGATCAGAGCTTGAATGTGAGAAGGCGCTGTCGTTTGTTGACTTAGATATGCTGCGTACATTAGTGGGAACATTGCAATGCGACACATGGAAAACACTGTCAGCATTACCAATCCATTTATTACGTATATCTTCGAGTTCTTCAGGCCCAGACGACTCAGTATGACACGAGCATTGACGAATGGCGTGGAAAGCTCCGTGCAGTAGAAACAGCCGCAGAAGAAGTCGCCCTTGGACGAAAAATACACCAGCGATGGAAAGAGATGGAAAATAATGGCCAGATGATGCAAAACCATCAGCAGATTCTTCTCGAAGTACGACACGACGAAACCGAGAAGGCCAACGGGTTTCTTGGGGTAATTACTCATGTACATTGCCCACAGGTCATACACAAAATAGGCCGTGCCAATGGACGAGTAATAGAGTGCGAGAGGGTATTTAGCACCCATGACATCGTGTCTACATGCACTGACAGTTGCAATACCCACTGCTGAGCAAGCAGCCCCCTGCACACCCGACACGAAGCTTTCAGTGACTTGAGCCCTATGGTATGAGCTTAAGTGACTAGTCCTCGACCATAGACGTAAGACATTGGTAATCAACAGGTACAGCCCAATCCAGGCTGCGAGAGCATACGCACCAATAGCCAACTGTGTTTTAACCATTTCCATCACCATGTTGAAACGTAGCTTTGTAGCCTTGGTCGAAATCCCGTCACTGTCCTCTTTCCTTTTTTCACTGCAAAGTAGATAGTGAACTCCCTACGCCCTCACTGCGTTTGTTTACGCGTGAAAGTGGTACGATTCTCATTACACCTCGTGATTGGCCGCTGGTGATGAAAGGCAAATCATTTTCGTCCAATCACAGCAAATGGGTATAAGGAGAACGGGATCCAATCACATTCTCCCTTCGCTAATTTTCTTTGATTACTGTCACTGATACGGTTTCGGAGGGTGAAGGTTAGGGTTCGAAACCGGTCTCGGACTGCTTCATTCGTCGTAGACAACACTAAAAAATATTATTCAATAATGTTTTATACTCACCATAATGTAGGAAATACACCTCGTAATTTCTATGTATATGCAAATTCTTAAAATAAAGCCCTTGATATAACCAAAACAAAATATATAAAATCAAGTCATACTTACGAATTGGAAAAAAAGTAAGTTTTAAAGGTCGTAATATCTTCAAAGTTTAAAATAATATTTACTGAAACTAATAATTTTAGTCAATAAGGCTGAAAAAGGATAAATTTAATTATTTCTCCGTATTGGTGTCAAGGACGTGGCGTTTCGAAGCATCAAGTTTTAAATCCAACGAACGCAATATTCATAGAGTAATCATATCGCAAGAAGAATTGAAGCACTGTCTCATATTGTTAAAGATATTTTCAATTTTCGATGATAAATACTTTTAATAGGATTTTAGAAATATGTAAAGCTACAGAACTCCGTTCATGTGCTTGTGAAGCTCATACTGGCAGAGAAAAACACTTTCATACTCAAGATTTCAAATGCTAAGCAAAAATTGTCTCAACTCTTGCTTTGGAGTCACAGAGTCTATTAAAGCATTAATAGAAATAAGAAAAATGCATCAATAAACAATAGCAAACACATTGTAAATAAAAAAATATGAAAATATAATAAATACTGAGTTTCTATTATTACTAAAGCTGTGTAATTTGTAAAGACATACATAAATAACAGATATTTTTGCATTCTTTTCATTTGATAACAGGATTAGACTCATAAGACAAACTGATTTATACACGGACTTTTTGCGCAAGTGTGTAAGAGGTGAAATTAGCTAATACAACAAATACCTCATATAACATGAGGTAAACTTTGACATGAGGAAAATTTTTGTTATGTCTATTACAAAAAGTCGTTGCTGGTATTGATATCTCATAAGTATTGGTTCATTATCTCATTTTCTGTATGTTCGAAACATTAGAAGCCTAATAAACTTCCATCGTTATTGCTAATATATTGTTATTTAGATATTGTAGCAAAAAAGACGTCAAAGAAAAAAAATTAATCAGACATGTCGGGGAACATTCTGTTGCATCACTATGTTGCAGGAAGAATGTATGCCTCATTAAAGAAAAGAGGCAACTAAACACCTTTCACATCAAAGTTTGTGCTTTCAATTTAATAAACATATCTATCATCATCAGAACAAATCTATAAAAATAACTAATCATGAAAGTTATTAAGCATATCCGCTTAAAGATTTGTTGTATGCACCCTTCCATAGTCTACCTGCTGCATAAACACCCAAATTCGTCCTCTTAAGGTGTGAAAGGCTTCAAGTATGAGTTAGGTTTGTTGGGGGGTGATTTAGGTTAGATTAGGTAAAATATGTTAACGAATTACCACCTACCAACATCGGCTCTAGCACAAATAATAGTTATTTCCGATAAAAACAATTATTCAAACAAATTAAAATACATCGAAGCCTATTAGGATATACAGTTTAGTCTAAAACTTGAAGGGGTGCATAAAAACGAATCCTATCACATTTTCGGGAGAATTTCAACAGAGAATTTACTTACTAAGGCAGTTTCTGAGCTTCAAATAACTTCAAGTCTCACTCAGTCTCATAGACGCCCAGTGGAAATCTTGCTGAAAAGTGTGTGGAAAAGGCCCATTTGCAATAGTGGCAGGAAAATCAGAGTTTATTGCTCATACGACAGCCTCTACCCCAATAAGACTTGCTAAAAAAAAAAAACAGTCAAATCAAACAGATAACCTTGTTTGTACATACACACTTTGCAGAGGAAAATACCCTAATAATACCCAAAGCTGAATAGGAGGTATTGTTCCTTAAGTTACAGAAAGGAGTGGGAAGAGAGAGCTGGGCCCTAGAATGGCTCTCTGCTAGAATGGGGATAAAACTCATTGCAGTTGAATAAGATTCTGACCTCGTTTGTCGAATCAAAGAATGAGAGCATGGTTGAAGCAGAATTGAATGTCGCAGCAAATATAGATCGAAAAAAATTAACGATTAGTGCTTTTCACATAAGTGTAGCCGTCACTAAGTCCCCTCCCCCTATCCAATCCCATTATCGTTTCATATCGTAGTATAACCTTTATTTAAGTTTAGCTTATCGTACATACCCAATAATTTGCTTTCATACAGTTGCACATTTTGTGACCTTTCAGTCTGTTATATTCTGTTACTTAGGTTTTGAAACGTTTTTCGTAAACTATACATCTGTGAGTATATTAGTTTTCAGATGAGTCTGTTATCCTCCCCATTCCATTATAAGGGAGGGGTGGGGGAAAGAGGGGAAATGGCATTGAATGCAGCAGGGTTGCCAGATTGATCATTTCATGGCCTAATTAGGTGGATGTGGCCATTTTTTAAGTGCTTTGGCCATTAAAACACATTAAGCCATTT
>JAXCGZ010019451.1:0-54764 GCA_037179515.1 Halocaridina rubra | reverse complement strand
ATAATTCATTTAAAATCGTGAGAAAAAGTGGAGGTTTTATTACTCAAACTTAGATGTCCGACATGGCGTGTTCTACTCAGTGAAAACAACAAAACAATAGCGCAATGCAAAGCGCACGAATTAATCAGCTCAAAAGTTAGCTCTAAAAGTTGCCGAGATCATGACCGCGGGAATGGAGGCATACATTCCCTCTTCTACAAAAACTTTCTCTCCACATGAGCCTTGGTTTGACTGTGCCTGCTCCATGGCTATCCAGGCTAGGAATTGGGTACACCAATCTTATCAAGCCTCTCCTTCCGATTTAATTCACTCTGCTTTTATTGTAGCCAGGAATTGCTGTACTGCTTAGATTCGAAGGTCTAAGGCTTCCTTTATAAGAAGGAAAATTGATGAGATTAATTTCTCTCCCACTGACAAATGCTTCTGGTCATTAGCCAAAAACCTCTCCAATAACTTCTGTAACTCAAGCTTTCTTCCTCTCATTCGTTCTGATGGTTCTATAGCTTGCTCTCCCACTGACAAAGCCACTCTCTTTGGCTCTCATTTTTTCTGCCAACTCTTCTATAAATGATTCCAGCACACCTATGCCCTTCCTTATCCTTTCTTCACGCAACATCCATAAGGTTCTTCGCTCACTAAAGACGAACAAGGCATCAGTCCCGATGGTATCCCTGCAAGGTTCCTTAAGGAGTTTGCAAATGAACTGGCTCCCATGCTTTGCCGAATTTTTTGCCTTATTCTTTCAACCAGTATCTATCCTTCATCTTGGGAAGATACTGTAGTTCATCCTGTTCCTAAGAAGGGTGACCGCGCTATTCCTTTAAACTACCGACCTATTGCCCTAACCTCCTCTATTCCTAAAGTTTTTGAAACTTTGCTCAATGCTCACTCCCTGAAACACCTTGAATCTAACTCACTTATCGCCAATCACCAGTACAACTTCCGCAAGGCAAGATCCACTGGTGATCTCCTGTCCTATCTTACTCAAGTATGGTCATCTTCTCTGAGGAACTATGGGGAATAATTTGTCGTCGCCCTTGATATCTCAAAGGCTTTCAATAGAGTCTGGCACAAAGCTCTGTTGGCCAAACTCCCTGCCTATGGCTTTACCCCTTCTCTCTGTTCTCTGATTTCCAGTTTTCTTACTGACCATTTTATATCTGTAGTTGTTGATGGCGCATCATCAAGCCCTTTCTCTGTTACCAGTGGTGTTCCACAGGGCTCTGTTCTTTCACCAACTCTGTTCCTTCTCTTCATCAATGATCTTCTACAATCCCCATCTTCCTCTCTTCTTTAAGCCTTTGCTGATGATTCTACCCTTCACTTTTCTTCTGCCTCTTCTTCACAACCTTCATCTGTTACTTGTAATCAGTCTCGTATCACTCTTTCTTCTACTCTCAACTCTGAGTTGCAAAGAGTATCTGAGTGGAGCACTCAAAATTTAGTTAAATTCAATGCCTCCAAGACACAGTTTCTGGCTATCTCTTTATCTCCTTCTCCTCCTGATAACCCTATTGTCTTCGAAACTAAGGAAATTTACCCTCTTAATTCTATCAACATATTACAAATCCATATAGCCTCTAACTTGTCTTGGAGGAATCACATAATCCAAATTTCTAAATCTTCATCCAAAAAATTGGGGGTTTTGTTTCGTTCTCATTACTTTTCCTCTTTACAGTTACTTAAAGTTCATAAAAGTCTTATCCGTCCCTGCTTAGAATACTGTTCACACATCTGGGGTGCTTTTTCTTATACTTATCTCCTTGATAGGGTTGAATCTAAGGCAGTCAGACTCATTAATGATCCTTCTCTTACTTCTAATCTGGATTCTCTCTCTCTTCGCCAAAAGGTATCTTCCCTTTCTGTTTCCTATCACTACTACTTCCATCACTGCTCTGATGAGTTGGCGAGTTGCATCCCTCCCCCACTGCTGAGGCCACGTAACACTCGCCAAGCGGCCTCATCTCACAGGTACTGTGTGAAGATTTGTAGCTCGCGGACTGGTTGGTGCAGCGACTGCTTCTTCCCAAATACCTCCTGACTCTGGAACTCTCTTCCTTCTTCTGTCTTTCCTAATTCTTATGACCTATCTTCCTTCAAAATGCGGATCTGTCGTCATCTCAGGGCTTAAATATCCATATCTCTAGGTCCTCTGTACTTTGATTTTTTTGTCTGTCATTTTCCTTTGTGTAACATTACCTGATCTCTGCCTTGTCCTTAACCTTTTTGTTTTCCTTCGTCTTGGTGTTCTCTCGTGTCTGGGCCTTTATTGATGAGGGCAATTTTTGCCTGTCCCGGTGTCACACTCATAAAAAAAAAACGTACTTTTTATATTGCTCAAGTTTGTATGCATTGTGTTAAAAACATGTCGCATGCAATGTAATTTAGAAATAAATTGTATTTTTCAGTTTTATGAAACATATTTTTAACTTGCCACTGATGTCTCAATGAAGCCATTTAAAGAAATGACCACATTTTCACAAACCGTAGTCATTACCAATGCAGTAATTAGGACAGGTCTCTTATTTAGGATATCTCAGCGAGTGGAACATACTAATAAATTTTTATACGTCAGTGAAGTAATATATCTGGATTATTTTTATGGGAATTTGTGGTTTGTGGACTTTTTATAGAAAATTCTAATATCTTTGGGATTTCTGGTAAATTTATAAATATTTGTCTCTGCATTAATTTATTTATTATGGTTAAGTGAAATGAATACTCATTTATCAATATCCATTTTTTTTTATTATGGACTGTAGTAGACACAGTGATACGTTATATCTCAAGATGTTTCAACATGTTGCATCAAGTGGTACACGTGCTGTGTAGGTCCAGCGTAGCAGTTTCGTATCCGTACAGGTAATTGTGTAATAAGAGTTAGACTACAGTGACTGAGTGACTTTTATTAATAAATTGGAATTGGACTTGAACACTCTATTGGTCAGATTCAATCATGTATATTAGTGATTAATATGCATTTATTAATATCCATTTAAGTTCGAAGTATGGACTGTAGTAAAGACGTACTGGTACGTGTTATTTCAAGGTATTTCAACGTGTTGCATCGTAAGGTACATGTATTGAGTAGAACCAGCGAAGTAGATTCATATCCATATGGTTGTGTAATAAGAGAGTCAGACAGTGACTGAGTGACTTAATTGGAGTTGGACTTAGACACTCTATTGGTCAGATACAATACAGGTATGCATATTGTTGATTAGTATACAGCTTCATATTTAATACTTTAGTTTATTAGTTGGTGTGCTCCAAATATGTGTGACAAAACTACAAAGAAGTTATCTAGCCAAAAAGTATTGCAAGATATTGGAAAATGACCAACGATTTAAAGGTAAGTTTTTATCTAAATGTTCAAAAGTTGCTTTAATTTAACAAAACTAGACTTCAAAGATATAAACGTGTAACTGCCATATTTCATAGATATCCCCTGGAACTATAAAAGATAATATATAGTACTGTGATAAGCAGGAATATTCAATTTTATTAAATGCATTTATAGTTTAAACCGTTGATAAAAACGTATTCATTCTGCATCCTCTCTCTCTCTACCCCACCTGCGGGCCACAAGTGGAAGGTCCGCTCACCCTCAAGGGTGAACATCCAACAAAAAAAAAAATCTCTCTCTCTCTCTCTCTCTCTCTCTCTCTCTCTCTCTCTCTCTCTCTCTCTCTCTCTATATATATATATATATATATATATATATATATATATATATATATATATATATATATATATATATATATATATATATATATATATATATGAAGTAACACTATTGATTTACTTAAATATTTTACTATATAAATAATTTTTTGTTTCTTAAGAAACTTGAAGTCAATTTGTTTTTGGTTTTCTATTGATGTTAAATTGTTAAGTAATTGTAATTTTCATAGAATAAAAGTACTGTATGCACTTCAGTTTTGTTTCTATCTTTGTGGAATTTTTTTGTGGGAATTGCTTTGGAGTTTTGTGGATTTTTGTGAGGGAAAATTATATCTGTGGGATTTGGGTCACTTCAAAGTCGCAATCTTTCCTGCTTCTTCTAGCGCACTGATGCAGGAGCACACAGGCGGAGGGAGAGACCTCTTAGAAGCGGCTCATTTAGAAGGTAATTTACTGTGTTTTTTCACTTCCTATTCCTATATGGATGAATGAATATGACGAGTGAAGGTGCTCTTGTGTTGTTGAAATAAGGTGGTCGCGTATTTGTCATTGAATGATTCTGGGATTCGATATTTGAAATTCGGATCAATGGTGAAGCACGACATGTGTCCACGGCATCAGCTGGGCCGCCTTTGGCTTATTCCTCATGATAAGAAAATGCCGGTAAAGCGTTTATCTGCTTTTGTCGTATTCGTTTTTTTTTGTTGAGGAATATAGGAAAGTAATTTCCTATTCCGGTGTTACAGAAATGTATATGATATCTGTTTTTACTGTATTTGTTAGACATTAATTCAGTGCATTTGAAGCAAGTTCTTTTAATCCGTCAGTGGATTCAGTATTTGAACTTACGAATTTAAATAAGAAGGAATTTATTCCATGCAACCAATTTTTATCGCCTTATGCATTCAACAATCTCGTAAGATGGTCATAGGAATATATTTATATGCAATATTGCATTTCCATATGGCACTCTTAAAATCAAAATAGACCTCTAAGGGTAATTAATATTAGTGACATTTTCATGCCTGGCTCTCGGACAGTAAGGATTGAAAGGAATAGGTATGAATATTAATAGCCATTTATAGTATATATCATAGATCAAGGCTTTTAGGGAAACCTGAAATTCTCAGAAAGTTGTGCTTGAGATATCGCTGATGTTCTGGATGACAGCTTTGTGAATGGACAGATGTTGAGAGGAACGATACCAGGAAAAGATGGGCAGAATATTTTGAGTGCTTGCTAAATGTTGAGGAAGATAGAGAGGCAGCTATAGTGGCAGTGGGGGTTGTTCAAGTGCCAGTAATGGGAGATGAAAATGAGAGAGAGATTACAAGAGAGGAGGTGAAACGGGCATTGTATGAACCGAAAGCAGGTAAAGCACCTGGAATGGATGGGGTGAGAGCGGAGATGTTGAAAGAAGGGGGCGTAACTGCATTGGAATGGCTGGTGAGAGTGTTTAATATATGCTTTATGTTGTCAATGGTGCCAGTGGAATGGGTGATTGCTTGTATAGTGCCCCTATACAAAGGTAAGGGAGATGTGTATGAATGCAGTAATTTTAGGGGTATAAGTTTGTTGAGTGTGGTAGGAAAAGTGTAAGGTAGGATACTGGTTGATAGGATTAGGGATAAGACAGAAAATGTGATCGCGGAAGTGCAGAATGGTTTTAGGAGAGGTAGAGGTTGTATAGATCAAATTTTTATAGTTAGGCAGTTATGTGAGAAATATTTAACAAGGGGTAAGGATTTGTATTTTGCATTTTTGGATCTGGAGAAAGCGTATGATAGAGTTGATAGAGAAGCAATGTGGAATGTTTTGAGATTATATGGAATTAATGGTAAATTGTTGCATGCAGTGAAGAGTTTGTATGAGGGCAGTAGAGCTTGTGTTAGGGTAGGGAATGAAGTGAGTGAGTGGTTTCCAGTGAGTGTGGGACTGAGACAGGGATGTGTGATGTCACCATGGCTGTTCAATTTGTATACTGATGGAGTCTCAAGAGAGCTGAATGAGCGAGTGCGCGGTCAAGGTTTGAGAATGGTAGATGGGGATGGTAACGAGTGGGAGCTGAATCAGTTGCTGTTTGCAAATGATACTGTGGTGGTGGCAGATTCAGAGGAGAAGCTGTGTCAGTTAGTGTCAGAATTTATAATGGTGTGTGAGAGAAGGAAGTTTCGAGTGAATGTGGGAAAGAGTAAGGTTATGAGGTACAATATATGAGGATGGTGCTGGATTGAATGTTATGTTGAATGGAGAGGCACTTGAGGAAGTTGATCAGTTTAAGTAGTTAGGCTTGGTCATAGCTGCAAATGGTGAAGTGGAAGCAGATGTGTGTCACAGAGTGAATGAAGGATGTAAAGTGTTGGGTGCGTTGAAAGGAGTGATGAAGAATAGAGGGTTGGAAATGAATGTTAAGAAAGCTTTGTATGAGAAAGTGGTTGTGCCAACTGTGATGTATGGATCAGAGTTATGGGGTATGAATGTAAGTGAGAGACGGAAACTAAATGTGTTTGAGATGAAATGCCTGAGGAGTATGATTGGCGTATCTAGGTTGGATAGGGTTAGGAATGAAGTGGTGAGAGCAAGAACGGTTGTGAGGAGAGAATTTGCAGCCAGAGTAGATATGAATGTTCTGAGATGGTTTGGCCATGTGGAAAGGATGTATGATGAAAGACTGCTGAAAAAGGTGAGGAATGCGAAAGTTGATTGAAGAAATGCTAGAGGGAGGCCTAGGTTTGGGTTGATGGATGTAGTAAGGAGAGCCCTGAATGATAGGAGGATGGATGTGAGGGAAGCAAGTGAGTGTGCTAGGAATAGGAATGAGTGGCGATCGATTATGACGCAGCTCTGATGGGCATCTGCTGTTACCACGGGGCTGCATCTTACAGAGGTAGCCCTGTGGTAGGGGCAGTAGGGGAGTTGGCATTTATGTAGCGACACTGGTTGTGGAAGAGCCGGGAGCATGGGCTGTGGCACTCCAGCAGTGCCATCTGAACGGTCGCTAGCTCCCTTGTCATTGCCCATAGAGCAAAGTAATCCCCTTATTGTTTCTTTTTTATGTCGGCTACCCCCTAATTGGGGGAGACAGCCAAGGTAGATAGATCGAGTTGTGGGGCAGGCTTGTTAGCTTGCTAACAAGCTCCATTTGATGTAATTGCCTATTATGTCAATAAATTTTTTGAATTTGAATTTGTTACTACAAAAGAAATAATTTGTATTGTTCAGAAGAATCAGTGCATATTTTAAGAATATCATGAAAGTCAGTAATCTAAACAATATCATGGAAATTGTTTATTGGCACTCCCTATTCAGAAAACCTAGCAATAACCTTTCACAGGTGGTGTATTGTGTAAGGTGGATATGGAATGCAGCTCTTTTCAGTGTAGTAAATCTTTCCCTATTTGTCACCAGTGATAAAACCCAACCTGTTTTATATGTTTTCTACGTTTTTTGCCTGTCACTATTAAATCCCATTTTAATGTAGTGGACACAGGTTGGAGTTGGAATATGAAGAATGGATGCCCTTCATATCAGCCTGTGGTGGGCTAGAATATGGGGTTGTCACATCCCGAGTTGAGTACACTAACCACTGTGCTACCTTGATCCCCACAGGTAATATTCTGATGGTATATTAAATAATATTCCCAAAAGACTAAAACCTAATTATTCTGTGTACCCAACCCAACTTACAGAATTTCCACTAAACTGAATCATACTGTGATTCGGGTTGTTTAGACTGGATTTTGCATACACAGTGTATTTTGTGACATTCCCATGCAAATCAGCAATAATATCAGAAGGTTGACATTCTTGGTTTTCTTCAAGTACATTAATTACAGTGTTTCTAGTCTGTATATATTATTTCTTGTATTTTATGTATGCTTCGTATAGATACCATATTCACCACTGGCCTTGACCACAAGAGAACCAATGCCAACTCTGTTATTCATAATGATTACTCAAGATCCATAAAATTTTTGTAGTTGTTTGTTATTCCGCTGATTTCATCTAAGAGATAATGACTGCTTTGGATGGTAAACGTCTGTGTCAGTATATATGATTAATGATAATACTTGTTATGCAGTAAAATGGTTTAGTTTTTCTTCATATAGATTACTCTTGTGGGCTGTAGGACAAAATGCCGATGGATATAATGTCGACGGACATAATATCGACGGATACGACTTTTATTTAGTTATTTATTCTGCTTACTCTTTCATTCATTCATAATAATATAGGTTAAAATTATAGTTCCAAACTTAACCTAACCTAACCTGAAATTATATGCGTCGACATTTTGTCCATCGGCATTTTGTCTGCACACCACTTGTGAGGCTCAGAAGCTGATATTTACATTGGATTTAAATAGACACTGCATAGGTGCTTTCTCTTGTTCGTAATGTGTATGTGCAGTGTACACAAATAACTTATATCTTCTGGGATTCTTTAATATGCCCTCTTTTCAGTATGGGTGTGTTTTTATTATTAATCTACATTGCTTAAATTCAAGTGACACTTTAGTCAAGAATTAACAATGTAGTCATTGATATTTCTTTGTTGCTTAACAGTTCTCTCAAGGTAATTGTTAAATACAGGGTACTTTAGTAATTCGTTTTGTTCTCATTTCTTCATGAATTAACCTTTTTGACCTCCCTTGCCCACATAACCTGTAAAAATGATCACGACTTTAAATAAATATCTGGAATTCTTAATTGTCTCCTTTTCAAGAGAGACTTGATCCCAGATGCAGAAGAGTTACAGGATTCATGAATATAGACAGAAAGCTTTTTGAAAAGATTCATAATAAAGATGGTTTCATTATGTTAATGTTTGGGGAGTTTTTCAGGCTAGCCTCTTTCTGATTGTCATGGTTTATTAAAATATTCTTTATGGAGAATTAATTAAGGTACTGATTGTTGTCAATAGTGATGTGACACGCTTGTTCTAATTAGCCATCATTATCAAGTGTTCTTGATTTAATTGCTACTTCTTTAAATGTTGTTGTTGTTTGTCGTTTTGTGTCACTATTAGTCCCCATTCAAGAGTTTGTATATTAAAGTCCTCCGGTAACTTATCCTCGTAGTTATTGGCCTCTACTGTATGAATATATCTAAAGTTACAGCATTGAAGATTATTCATAACCTGTAGAATATATTATTGGTTGTAATCATTTAACATATGTGTAAACTATGTATATTCACAGTAAACTCATAATTTCTTAATTTTGCTTATGCATTGTATTTCTATAGCTTTATTTACTTTTTAATACACTTATAATGTATACTCTTCCATATTGATTCTTGACAGTTAGCTGGGCTGATAGCTGAAACTGAAGAATAGTGTGGCATGTTCCCCCGTCTCTTGTGAGGACCTCCCTGCGGTGTCACACGCCATTGTTTTTAGTTTCTAGCACAGTTCCATCATCATCTTTTTATAAAGAAATAGTGCTGAGAGGTAAACTTCTGTACTCAATAATGCATCACCAGCCACCGCCGAATGATGATTCAACCACGTCCACTGAGGTTGGTATGATGCCAGGTAGAATGCTGGAGTTTATAAATGTATTCTTTTATTCACAGCTGACTTATTTAAGCCTTTATTGCAATTTTATTGTGTGATTTACAGTTGTGTACACCCAAGGATAACTACTCCTTGTCATATATTGATATAGTCATACTAAGCATCTGGTGATCTCATTTTTCTCACGCTTGTGTAAAAGTGAGAAAGCTGCCTTACCTCAGTTCAGTGATTTGAAGCCAGAGTTAGAATAATGTATGGTAATTGTCTTCCAGGGAATGTCAGGGGCACTGCCTTCTAAGACACCTGTGTCATTACTGCAAGAATTATGCATGCGCCGTGGAATCTCCCCTAAATATGATCTCCTTCAGATTGAAGGAGCTGTTCATGAACCAACATTTGTCTACAGAGTGACTGTGGATGAATTTGCTGGTAAGCATTAGAATTCTTGCATATAAGAATTCAGCTGCTCTGCTTAAAAACTCGATTGAAATATATTTTGATGTGCATGCATCACTAAATATGTCTATAACATGATTGTATATGTGATATAAATATTGGTAAACGTTTCTTTTCTCTTTTCTGTGACATTTGCCCCTTTTATGTTCAGCAAATGGCTCTGGCCATAGTAAAAAAAAGGCCAAGCATTCCGCAGCTAAAGCAATGTTAGACATCATCATACAGGGTGGTGCTGCAGGTACAGGAGACCAAGCAAGTGGTGGGCCGGATGATGCACCACCCGAGCTGTAAGTACATAATTTTATTTGGGATCTTGTAAAGATGAGTAACCCCTAGAATGTATGGTAAAGATAAGTAACTGTAATCTGTGGTCATAACCCTAGTGCACCCTGGGGCTGCTTTTCTTTACAAGACCCCATTATTGTAGTACTTTACTTTTTATCAAGTGAATAGCTTCTCCACTTGTGTGTTTAGTTTAGGTTCACTTGCTGCCACTAAACTTCTGTTAAAAGTTCTGTCGCTAAAGAATCATTCTATTAATAGTAAATTGTTGCATTATTACTGGTATTTATAATTACTTTATTAGAACTCGTCTGTCATTTTGCAAAGCCTAATGATATTTGTTTTACGATACTATTGCATATGTGTGTACCTGCATGCGTGTGTGTGCCTGTATTAGTGACTCTCATGCAGCTTGGTGTTTTGAGTGAAAGTTTAAATACAGTATATTTCGGAAACTAGTGTCACAGTACATTGTTGATTAAACTTTCCTGTGCCTAGGCGCTATCAATTACAGCACACAGAGTCTTAAAAGGGAAACATGCCTTACAGCTATATCTGCTGTACTAAGAGTGAATGCATTCTATCTGAATGCCACTATGTTCATATTACAGTTTCCCCCAACCTTACTCGTGGCTTTGTTTTCTCATTTAATTCAACTCTCAATCTCATTTGGGACCAACAATAATCAAATAACCTCATTACCATATGTGAAAGCTTGAAAAATTTTATCCTGACCGGGACTTCAACCTAGGACACATAATTACTGTGGTGTAGTTGGTAGCACCTTGGCACAGTAATTATGTGTCCTAGGTTCAGTAATTTTTACCCCTAGGTCGGGGTAAAAATTATTCATGTTTTCACTTATGGTAATGTGCTCACTTGATTACTTTTGGTCCTAAATGAGATTGAGACATGAATTATATGTGAAAACGAAGTAACAAGTGAGGTTGGGGGAAACTGCAATATGAACAGTGTGGCATTCAGAGAGAATGTGTTCATTCCTAGGATAGCAGATATAGCTGTAAGGTTTGTTTCCCTTTTAAGACCTACTATGGTGTAATTGGTAGCGCCTTAGCACAGTAATTATAGGTACTAGGTTCAAGTCCCGTTTTGGGTAAAAATTATATATACTGTGTGTGTATATATATATATATATATATATATATATATATATATATATATATATATATATATATATATATATATATATTTACTGTATATATTTATATATATATATATATATATATATATATATATATATATATATATATATATATATATATATATATACAGTAATGCTTCGCTATATCGTATTTCACCTATTGCAAAATCAGTGCATCGCAAATTTTTTTGGAAAAAAAAAAAATATTATTGTGACACAAGGACGGTCCAAAAAATAATAAAATAAAGCAGCCTCTATCGGGCCTGGGCACAAAGAATACATAAAGTAAAGAGAAACAGAGATGGAGAGTGTAATGACCTGTCATATGTGAAGGGATTATAAAAGGTGTGTAATAAATATCCAATTCTCTGCTGGGGTTTAATATACCTCTGCATTACTATCATGATGTCTATTCCAAAAATTTTCCTTAGATCTTATTATTATTGTTATTTTTGGCGACTAATTTTCCTTTGATGATGATTGTGGATATTATTATGATTCTAATTATTATTATTATTATTTTTATTACGAATTTGTCATTAAACTATTACTTTTACAATAAATAATGAAGATTTGGTTGAGTGAACAAGAGTTAATTAAAGATTCTCTCTCTCTCTCTCTCTCTCTCTCTCTCTCTCTCTCTCTCTCTCTCTCTCTCTCTCTCTCTCTCTCTCTCTCTCTCTCTCTCTGTGTGTGTCAACGTCTTTCCCCATTTATTGTCGTCATCTTTTATTTCCTCTTTCTCATTTGATTTCTTCTTCTTCCCCACTTTCTTTCTTTTCTACTTTGATGGCAAATGGATGCATCCTTTTAAAGTTCCATAAGGAAATGAAGAGAGAGAGTGAATGTGACTCCTCGTTTCCAATCTCAGCTATGTGGCTTCCTTTATACATTAATTTACTGCTTTTATTTTTTTATATCTTCCTTTGTTCATCTCTCTATATTTGTCCTTCTAGCTATCTAGCTGTCTTAGTTTATTATATAGTATCCTTTGCTTAGTTAGTACTATATTATCTCTTTATACAAAAATTAAACGAACTTTTTTTAGTGTACTTCTCTAATTTTCTATTAATTAATAATTATAATAATAATAATAATAATGATGATAATAATAATGTCTACTTGTAAGTCACTTTTAATCTTAGAAGAATAACTATTTTACAAAAATGGAAATAAATGTGTTTGTTTGTTTGCCTCCGTCTCAGCTGATGCTTATTCAGGCACAATATCTTACTCATAAAATATTTGTTTATTGGGGTTCATCTAATTTTCAAGATTATAGTATTATTAATATTCTTTGGTTCTAAACATTATTCTACCTATCTGCACGAAATCTTAAATAGTGTGAACTGGGAAAAAAAGAAAACTTATACAATTCGTTCAAAGAAAACGTATATTGTATTGTACATGGGAGACTGAAATGAAATATATATATATATATATATATATATATATATATATATATATATATATATATATATATATATACAGTATATATATTCTCTACATGCTATTTCCCTGACGATATTATATCGAAAATTTGTTTGCTGTTTGTTCTTAATACTTTTTTCAATCTTCATAATATCGCGTTCATATAAATTTACGCTTGCTCGCTGTTATAGGGTGGTTTGTTAGCAGTGCAGGGAGGGTTTATACAGTAAGGGTGACAATAAATGTAAAATGCATATATATATATATATATATATTATATATATATATATATATATATATATATATATATATATATATATATATATATATATATATATATATATATATATATATATATGGTGCTCCTACTTCTAGGATTTTCACCTATTGCGGCGGGTCCCTGAACCAAACCCCACGATAAATGAGGAAGTACTGTATATATATATATATATATATATATATATATATATATATATATATATATATATATATATATAATATATATTTATTTATTTATTTATTTATTTTTTACAGGTCTACTCAGATTGTACCCCCTCATGATGATGGTATACCAGGGAACCCCGTTGGTGCCTTACAGGTAACATACTTGACTTATTTTGTTATGTCAATACAGTTGAGCTCCTTCAAAAAGAAAATATATGTAGTTCTTCAGTATCTCGTAGTTAATTCTGCACTAATTTGCTCATATAGTGAACATAACCAAGCCTTATCTTGAGCAGGTTCTTTAGCTTTTGCCATCGCACTTATTTACACGTTTTAATGGTCATTTGCCATTACATCGCACTTGAGTACCATTCAGTTCCAACTTGTTTTATATCTTGCTAGCTTTTACCTTCCTGCTTTTAGGTCTCATGTGGTGCCTCTTTCATCCCAACTTGCTATTACCTGCCTGGCCTCAGTTTGCCAGATATTTGTTAAACTTGTATTTATTTCAGTACTGCTGTGGTAAGTAATATATTCTCAAAAAAAAAATATCATCTCACATTTTACTACATATGTTTGAGTGTCTTCTTTACTAAGTAACTGGAGAGAATGTAGTTTGTTGTTCTGATTGTAACAAAAGGGCACTGTAATATTGATAAGATAGAAAAGTTTGTTGAACTAATGGTAATAAAAGGGCTGTGCGATATTGGCAAGATCCAAGTAACAAAAGCTAAACACGGTATGTATCATGCCTAGAGTTTTCTCACATTAGTAGTATCAGAATATTAATACTGTGTTTGTTTGCAGGAGCTGTGCATGGTGCGTAGTTGGCCCTCTCCCACTTATGAACTCACCTTGGAGGAGGGTGTCCCTCATGAGCGAACTTTCTCCGTTTCTTGCACCATAGGCACTACTAAAGAAGTTGGTGAGAAACTAAAGATTAATTTTTAATTTGATTGGTTTACAAAAGGAAAAGCAATTCATAAAAGATGTTTTGAAATGTTTAAAAAGTGGAGTATTCTTCTTCTCAGTGCCTGGGATTTTGTTGATAAATATCCTGGAATTATGTTTTCTTCTCAATTCCGGTTTTTTTTTGCTGATAAATGTCATTGAAGTATTCTTTCTTCTTGGTTCTTGAGAATTTTCAAATAATTGTTCGGGGATTGTTATTTCTTCTCAGTTCCATGAATATGCTGAGAAATATTTTGGGATTATTCTATCTGTTCAATTCTGGAATTTATGCTGATAAATGTGTGGGGATTATTCTTTTTTCTCAAGTCCAGGGGTATTAACTTCCACCCATCTTTAGCAAAAAGTTTACCGATAATGTTATTATTATTATTACTTTTCTTATTCTTCCACTTCTTATTATTATCATCATCATCATTTACAAACAGAGGTAGAAAATTGCTTCGAGTGAGAAAGCTGCTTGAGAAAGAGAAAAGTGTTAGTACCTTGAAAGAGAGAATATTGTAGAATGTTGCAAAAGAGGGTGGAGGAAGAATGAGGTGTTTTAAGAAGGTAATTTTGTAGTGTGTAGCAGTATTGTGCAATGAGACAAATGAATGGATGCATAAGAAAAGGTAATTAATGGAGGAATGAGGCAGTGAGGATGACAAGGGCAGAATAGTAGAGAGCATGTGATGTATTGTTGCAAAAATTAAATCAGGAGTTGTATGAAAGTAATAGAGTGAAAAGGGAGCTAGCAAAGCACATGATCTATCTATCTATCTTCAGATAGATAGATCATGTGCTTTGCTAAGGTAGAGAAGAAATTGAAAGGAATTGAGAGATATTTTGGAAGGAAGTCGAGTGGTTTATATACTAAACCAGAGATAGTGAAAGAGCAGGAGGAGAGTATTAATGTACCAAAGGGTTGTGAATGAGAAATCTTTATTATTTTGAGTTGTTAAATGTAGATGACACAGAAAGGCGATGATTGCAGCTGTGGGAGATGCTTGGAGGATACCTATGATAGGTGAGGAAATTAATAGAGCAGTTATGAGAGAAGCACTACAATTAGCATTGAAAGTCATTAAATGCTGGTAAGTCACCAATGTCAGATCCTTGTCTTGTTAAATGCATGGCAAAGTATGGAGAAATATCAGTGGAATTGATGGTAAGGTTGTTAAATTTGTTTCAGGAAAGGAGGGTCTTGATTAATCAGAATAGTATATACAGAGTTCCAATATGTAAGTGGAAACGTCAGCATGAATAATGTTTTTTGCAGAATTAGTTTGTGAAGTGTGGTTGGTAAAGTGTATACAGTATTTTAATTTCTTATATTAATATCTAAACAAACTTTATTCAAACTTAGAAACCATGAAAACAAATTCTTATTTATGAATTAGTGCAAGATAAGTTTTATTATACAGAAACTCCCCCACTTATGATCAACAGAGTTATGAACATTTACAGATAAGAACTAAAAGCTACCCATTATCAACCCAGGTATTAATTTATTGTGCTCTAGTATTACATTATTACTGTATTAAAATTCATTATTTTTCTACATACTTGTTTTAGTCACCGTGGCTCAAGTGGTAGCATCCGCGACTTTGAAGTGTCAGGTCGAGGGTTCGCGCCCCGTCACGGTCTGAGGTTAGCAAGGGCATGCACTCAGGATAAGGATTACATCTGCCAAAACAAGTCCTTCGCAAGAAGGCAACCGTCCTAGCCCTTGGTAGAAAAGCGAGTCTGTGACGTAAAACTAGAACTATATACAGTACTTTGTTTTATGTAGTAGTTATGAAGCATTAGAAAGGACTAATTATTACACAAGGTTCCAGGACCCATTGTTCCAGATATTGCTTTTGATAAGAGTTATGTAATAGCTCTTCTCCAGAAATGTCTTCAACAATGAAGTATTTTTGCCTTTGAATACTATCTTTAGAATGTCAGCCTTCAATATCAGGTTATTAAACATTCCTTTTTGAAAACAAATCTCATGAATAGAGACGTGTACTGGGAATTACCACTTTCATTGAGGTCAAAATATCTTTTTCCTGAAGTGTCTTAGCAAATATTGTTTTGTACTCACTATTCCTTGATGTTTTTTCAAGGTTTGATAAAAATTAAATGGTAGTGAAGGAATCTCACTGGATATTTCATATGTTAGTGAAGCAATGGTTTGGCACACCAAGTACAAATCAATTTTTGATGACACTTCAACTCATATTCCAAGGCAAAAGATACTTTATTGTTCAAGACATTTTTGGAGAAGAGAGCTATTAACTCTTTGGGAGAATAATCTTTATTATTCTCTTCACTGGGGATATCAGAAACAAAGGGTCCTGGAACCTTGTGTATTAATTTCATTCCTGTCAGGTGTTTCACCAACATATATACAGTACTGTACATACAAGATATGAGCTTATGAGCATTTCAGAATTCATTAATGCTGTACAGTATACTTTGTTTATGTAGTAGTTAAGTGTCCTTAGCCTAAGTACTGTACAGTACTGTAAGTGTATGTACTTTAAAGTACTTTTCTTTACCTACACACAACTTATGAACAAACTTCTGGAACCTAAATCATTCTTAAGTTGGGAAGTGTCTGTATTATGTAATTTGGTTATATTTTTCAGGCACTGGGAAAAAGAAAAAACTAGCCAAGCGCCAGGCTGCTTACAAAATGACCCAGCGAATGAAAGATCAACCAGTGGAGCAACCTCAATTAAACACGCTCACTGATGATGATAATGAGGTAAATGTTTGTGGTGGCATGAGGCATGGCTCGCTTGGTGTGCATGATGCATTTCATAATTGGAAGAGAGTTGTGAATTCTAAGAGAAATAGAACTGGGGAGCTTACTTTAAATATTGTGTTGGAAAAACGCAAGAACGAGAATGCAGTGTTCAACTTGCACGGCTTAAAGAATGGCAAGTTTGTTAATTTATGCTTTTCTTTGTGGGATAACTTCCTTTGGTATTGTAAGTATGCTACTCTGCATTTTCTTGGACTTTAATTTCAATTATTAGAACATATCTGGAGTTGCTTGCTTTAATTTTTGCACTTTGTCGTATGTATTATTGCTTACTATAGTAGTGCTCCTACAGTTGGTAGAATCAGTAATTAATGCATTTAGTTTTAGTCTAATGTACTTTCTCTCACGTCGTTTATTACCTTTTAATTTAATTTTGGTTTACCCCATGCTCAATACATGATTATCACAGTTCATTAAGTATGTCTCACTTTTTGTTCATGGCAAAGGGAATTTCTAGTTATATCTTTCAAATTCCTCTCTTTTTTAAGATACGCTGTTGATAATTCTATTTATGATCATGGTTATTTTGAAATAAAACACTAAACTGCTGTTGCTGATTCTAATGATTCATTAGCACTCCACATAAGTGCTCCCTTTTCTTTAATGTCCTCATAAGATGAAATGGTTTTAAATGTAATGTTAACTAATTATGGATACTGCTTATGCTTATTCTTCACTTTATAAATGTGCTTGCACGTTGCAGTATTTTTTTTGAAATCTAGATTGTCATGTATATGACTTAAATTTCTTTTATTATACATATGGAAGTGTAGTACAAAATGTGTTATTTCATTAAATTTTTTCTTTACGGAAGTGTTGTTTTTAATACAGTTTCATTGAAGTTCCTTTGCTGCCTTTATTTTGTGATTATTATCTTCATATTGTTGAAATTTAGGGTCCTATAGCTAAATATTAAATTTATCATGATGCTTATTGACATCCTTGTCCTCCTTGCCTGCCTCAGCAGGTCACGGTAGTTCACACCACAGCTGATCAGGCCCTGTATGTGTGGTCCTTAAAATCATGAGCTGTTCGTATTAACACAGAATGCTACTTATTATGCAAGCATCTGCTTTATATGAGAAAAATACCCTCGGATATTTGCATATGCAATACTAATTACTGGTGTTATGCCGTCAGTTGTAGCAGTATTAAAAAGTACTGCATATTTCTCTGGCCTTGGCTTTTTTAAAATGCATTTTGAGGAAATATTTCAGTTTGTCCTTCCCCCCAAAAAATATGTACAAGAAGTGAGTTATAGTGGATAGGTCTAAGCAAGACAAATGTGTAAAAAAAATTTTGTCTAATATTCTTGGACCACGTATAGTCTTATCTTTAACCATGACGCTGATGTGCATGAATGAATTAAGAATACGTACAATAGCATACTTGAGATTAACTCATTATGTTTACATTCATGTCATTGTGTAGTACTTGAAAATTATCATAAATTAAGACATAATAACTTCATAACTTGTCAGTCTGCTGTAGAAAAGTAATGGCTATATTCTTAGCAGTGTGCATGTGACAAAGAAACTGGCTAGTATTTTTTCTTTTTTTCACAGTTTCATCATGAGATGATTCGTCCTTACTTTTGATGGATGAAGTCTCAGCGCACTTTTTTTTTCTGTTCACTTTAAATAGAGTACTTTCACTTTTTCATTTGAGGAAGCACTCTACAGTTTCTCTGTGGCATATCCAAATTTTTAATATCACTACCTGTGTGCATTGAGAGGGACTTATTAAGAAATGTAATTAAGCACATATTACGAAAGTCTCTCTTTGTCTTTGATTCTATATTTAAATTGAAAGAAGATAACTTCATAAACAATGCCTTGGCTAGCACGCAGGTTGTGGTCTTAATATTTGTGTTCTTTATTATTCTCATTTTTGCGTGGTTTTATTCATAGCGTTTGTTATATTTAAACTACTCTTATTTAGATTAACCTAGATTTATGTTTTGATATCTGTATATTAGTTTTTGAATGAACTTAGTAATCCGTGGTACAAGATAAGTTGTTTGAATACTTGCCAGTTAAATGTGATCTTTATTGCAGGATAGTGCCAAGACTGTGACCCCAACTTTAGTTAAGATTTCAAAATCTTTGGAGAAAAAAAACAATTATGAATAACAACGACGTTGAAATAAATGATGGAGAAGTCAATATCATGGCCAGTGATACCCAAAAACCAGAAAAGATGTTCACTCTAAAAAAGTGGAATGCAGTAGCCATGTGGCGCTGGGATGTGGAGTGTGACACATGTGCAATATGCAGGGCGCAAGTCATGGGTGAGTGCGCACTTCATACATGTATATTTTAGTACGTAAATGTTTGAAAGATTTTAATATCATTTCCATGGGAATTTTTGGGTTTGTAAAACATCCCAACCTCTTCATCTGTAATGAGGGACATTTGAATAAGAGAAAATCACAACTATATTTTTTTTTGTAAGGGATGTGAAAATCTTAAACATAGAAATCTGTTAAGGTTCGTTTTATGCACCCCTTCAATTTTGGACTAAACTATTTCTTTCCTGAATTGTTTAGATGTTTTTTAAATTAATCTGATAATTGTTTTTCTGGGAAATCACTAGTTTTTGTGTTATGGCTGATATTGGTGGGTGGTGTGTGGTACTTATCCAAAGCAAACCTAAACTAACTCAAATTTGAAGCCTTACATACCTTAATAGGGTGAATTTAGGAGTTTTCACAGTAGTGTGGCACATTTCAGGAATTGGTGGTAACACTCATTTCTCAGGTAGGCTATGGAAGTGTTGCATAAAATGAATTTTAACCCATTTTTTATATTCCTTTCCTTGGAAATTTTTAGTTTGTAAGACAACCTTACCTCTTTTTTCCCCCATCATTAATGAGGGGCAGTCGAATAGGAGAAAAGCACAAATTTATTGGCTTTACAGAGGGAAATGAAAATCTGAAACTAAAATCACCTAAAAATAAAAAATTAGACTAATGCTTAATTGGGTAGGTTTTGCCCCCAGACTGCATATCCTTTTTGAAGACTTTTTCCCCAAACACCTTTCAGTTAACCATACCTAGGTAATGAAAGCTCTTTAGACATATATAATACTAACTTCTGTTTGTTTGTTGATTAGGTTAGTTTATCTCAGTTAAGAATAAGTTTATAATTAAACTATTATTTTTAGTTGTTACAGATATATTTTCTAAGTTTTATCAACTCACATAAGGCCTTTGAGGCTGTTAAAGTGCTTCTGGAGTATACTATAAAGGAGATATACAGGTATGGGAGGGTTCCTCTGTTCCTAATAGGAGTGAGTTAAAATGGCTCCCTTAAGTCTGCTTTTTGCACATGCATTGCATGGCTTCTTTGTCCTCTTATCAGTCTATGAAGGACAATCCAATTTTTACCGGATACAGACAGTGCTGAGGGTGAAGTGGAACCTTTTAGAAATACTAAAAAGTAATAATTTTAATCAGCCGCTACAAGGAAATACCTTGATTTGCCTGAGGTCCTGTGTATCAGAGAGGAAATCCTCAGAGAAGAGTGAAATTGAAGGAAAGTTGGCCGCATCATTTGTCAACTAGTACAAAATCTCAGTATTATTAATCCTCATAGGACAGCCTCCAAATACTGTTGAGACTAGCATAGTTACTTAATACTGAGGATTCTAGCACCGTTGCCTTTATATAGGCCGTGCTTTCTTTTTTCTTTTCTACTGGTCAAGGATGAAACTTTTTAGGTCTGCATATCTGATTGATGCCTCCAATCCTGTACTTCTGAAACTAAAGTCAAACCTATATAGCTGCGGCATATATCCAAAAAACAGGGGAGTAAATTGGCAGAGAAATGTTTGCAGAGACCATTCCTCTTCGTTATCGGTTGATGCCAAAGTATTGGGAAATGCTTCATCCTTTTGGAAACCAGTCAGGTGCTTCAAGATCTCAGAAATCAGGTGCCACTCCATACCATAAAAAAGCACAAAACTCTTTAATCAGTCAAGGATTGATTCACATAGGATGCCTCTCTTTCGTTTGGGATATATTAGGTCTTTAGAGAAGGGACTACCCCAAAAAGGAAAGATTTAGAGAGAGACGCATCAAACATTTCTTTAGTAGGAGAAAATTACTCAAGTTGTGGGGACCCTTACAACGGTATTCGAAAAGAACTGGTGGACTTATTTATCACAGCAGAATACAAAATACTGAGCCAATTTTTCCCTCCAATTAGGGATCAGAAAGCAGTTGCACTTTATGCATTCACAATCGGTTGGAACTGCTGGCAGTCGATCTATATATGCTAAAGGCATGTTCCTCACATCCCTTGCCACTATAGTTCCATTTAGCTCTCTCATTGGTATACAGGCCATCTGCTTTGCCGCTGTATGGCCTTCTCTGAAAGTTTTTGTTCCATCACTATTTAAGACATTCATTAAAATAAAAGCATGGATTTCACCCACATGAAATTTTTTTCATGAATTATTTGTCTGCAGGGAATCAGATGTAATTGCTATGTTCCATAGAGTTATGCACATTATTAACCTATTTCTCCTTAAGTTTACTTTATCTATCGTTGAGGTCTGTAACTTGTTTACTCATCCAAGTGTTGTATTAAATTTACTATCAAGCATTTCGAGGGGGACCGTTTTTCCATTTGTTCCTCATTATTACTTTTGTTTGTAAGAACTATTTAATTATCCTCTTCTGACTAGTGTTACATTTACTTATAAGTATTTTTGGGTTACTTTTGTTATATATAGAAATTTCTTGATGTAACCTTGCAGTAAATTGGACTCCTTCACAGCCTCTATGTATTACTCGTGTGTGTGTGTGTGTGTTGTATATATATATATATATATATATATATATATATATATATATATATATATATATATATATATATATATATATATATATATGATTACCTAATTGTGCTTACGGGAAAGGGCCCCAAGCTTGTAACTTTCCGTCCCCTGATCAGTTCCATGTTGTACATAGTGATACTTATCATACTTGTCCTGCTTTAATAGGAAAAAAATTAGTGATAACAGTTCTGTTTCCTTAATGGAAGTCTGGAATTTCCCTTCCAGTCTCTGTAGATCATATTTTTTTAATATTCTTGAAAGATGCTTGGAGACAAACAGAAAAAAGGTACTCTGAGGAAGAATAAGCTTATTTTTCAGTCTCTCCAAGCAGCCCGTCAGCATGCACCTATATGCTTTTTGAAAGTTTAGTTTTTGACTGATGGAAGCAAATGAGGGTACTGGCTTGTTAAGAAATGAAGGAAGCCGAGGCTTTTTTTTTTTTAACTCCTTAAGCTGAAGCTTAGTCCCCTATGCCTACAGAGGCTGTAGAGCAGATCACATTTGTCAACGTGTGGTTGGATTCTCAATTACAGATTGGCTATGTCTTCACCATAGAGAGAGAGACTTTTGACAGGCTGCATTGAGACTGAATAATACACTTATCTTTCTTAAAGCACCTTCTTTTATTTTATTTTTTTAAAGGAGATTATATTTATGTTACTTGTTCGAGACTATATATATGCTCTTTGGTTTCATACAACTTTCCCTAGCCATATTTGCATGTTTTGTCGAACATATTGATCTGTGATTCGCATATTTATAGGATCTTTATTAATAGATGCAATTAATTTTTCAGTGAGCTGTACCCATAAAAGAAAGTTAACTAAATGAAAAGTATGTTGTTAGCCAGTCTGCAATATAAGAGTTCCGTAGTATTTTTGGTGCTGTCTCTGGCATACATACTAAAAGATTTATATAATGAAATTTGCACATCTTATGTAATGTACAGCTAAACATAATGTGTAATTTATTGTAGCCATAACATTATTGTATATGCAGTAGTTCTAAATAAGTAGTATATACTTTTTAAACTAAGAAATTCTCTGATTTCAGATGTTTGCTTGCACTGTCAAGGGGAAAACAAACAAGATGGCTGTGTAGTCATTTGAGGTAAATGGTATCATTCCTTCCATAATTGCTGTATGAGTCTCTGGGTAAAACAGAACAATCGTTACCCTCTATGCTAACAAGAGTGGTCGGTTCAGAAAGTTGGAAAGTGATTTCTTAATATTGCCATAGTTTATAACTAACATTAATGAGAAGTTGAGTTTGTGTTGTAAGACCATATGTCTGTTATGTATGTATTTAGCCTAGTCTTTGCGTTTTTATGATGCCATAGGATTAAAGATTGTTAGCTACTATAATATGAAAAATAAAACAAGCTTAGATTTTCACGAAATTGCAGCAAGAGTAGCTGCAAGACCACAAAGTGTGTTACCAATAGCCAATAATAGTTGTTTGGTGTACTGCCATGATTATGGGGTGGTGTGTGTGTGTGTGTGGTATGTGTAGTTTTTTTTTTTTTCACGTCAGATATTAATGAATAAAGGAAGGATTTATGATAAAAAAAAAAAGAAGACCTCTGTCTTTGTTCATCATTGCTCTATAAGCAATTAATTTTTTGTTTGATATTGTTTATTAGAGATCTGAGCCTCTCAGGTTTATGAATATACAATATGGAAATAATAAGGTATATCAGTAAGTGCTTTCTTTATTTGCAAACTTTTTATTCACCATCTAGGAGTGAGTTTGATCCATGATGATAAAAGTACAGTTAGTAATGATAAACTGACTTGCTTTTGGGTTACCATATGGCCTAATTCTTTTTTAGAAATTAAGTTATAAAGTGTGAAATTAGCTTTAAAGTATAAAAGCATTGTCAAGATGAAGGTAGACTATTTTAAAAATTGCAGCATATGGGCTGAGAGTCAGTCATAAACTATGAAAAGAGATTTTGAAATATACTTGTATGTTATAGAAAAACGTATCAGATTTTATGTAATATCTTTAAAATACTTTGACTTGAGAAGTACTAATAAATCGAATACTTATATAAACTCAAGTTTTTGCAATAATCTCTTTTTGTAACAGTAACTGTGTGTTCAACTATGTTCTATTTAAAAGTACAGTATCTCATTTATTTTTTTTTATACATATCACAGCAAATATGAAAAGAAAATTTAGATTTTTCCAGCAGTGAGGAGATAGGATAGAATATCATATGAATGAGATAAGTATGTTTACTTGACATTGAAGATTTATGATTTAAACCCGTATAATCAGGGAAGGAGGGATTACCTGCCGTCGTTCCTTTGTTAATTTTTGTTGCCGCACATCACATTCAGGAAATACAAGGGTAGTATGCTCAGTCTGCATTCCCAGCTTATGTAATTAGGTGTAAAGTACTTGTAAATACACAACTTTTAAGAACATTTTTGAACAAGATGAGTTGATGATGTCATGTTAATCAGGAAAACTTAAGGTATTGTTTTTGAGGCCACAGAAACTGTTACTCATTTCAGTCTTAAATAAAAAGTGTGTATTTGTGTGAGAGAAAGAGACAGCAAGTGACTTAAGATGTTTAGAAAATGTGAAGAAATTATATCTCATATAGTGTTTATTTTGTCTTCGTTTGCCTGTAACCAACATACTTATTATATACAGTATGCAGTATTTTTTTTCCAGTTTTCCAAAAAATGAAAGTAGAATATGTTCATTTCCTTAAGGAGAGATTCCAGAATGGTGTCTACTGAGGATGCAAATTGATCTTTCCCCATTAGCCTCTATTTCCCTCCTGGAATTTTTTAGTTTCCCTTTGCAGACATTTTACTTCCCTAAAAATATCCTGCTCCTTTGAGCAAGTTAAGTTTATTATACAGACGCTTCTTGACCTACGAACATTTGGAGATACAAAGTAAGTATGTGTGTATGCAAGAGCGGGAGAGAGAAGAAATATCACTTTTCTATATGGAAGTATGTAAATCACAGTCTCTATAATTTGTCTATTTTACCTATTATTAAAACGACTATTTTACATGTTTCTTTTTTTCTGTACCTATTAGAGACAGGACATTTAATTTTGAATTTTATTGAAGTAAAAATAGTATGATTTAGAAATCTCAAAAATATTTCTATTTAATTTTTGTGTGTGACACCAGGACAGGCAGAAACTGCCCTCATTAATAAAGGCCCGGGCACAAGAAAATACCAATACAAAGGACAAAAAAAGGCTAAAGACAAGGCAGAGATGAGGTAATGTCTCACAAAGGAAAACAAGACAGAAAAAACAGTCAAAGTACAGAGGACCCAGAGATATGGAGGACTAGGCTCTGAGATGACAATAGATCTGCTTTTGAAGGATAAAAGGTCATAAGAATTAGGAAAGACAGAAGGAGAAAGAGAGTTCCAGAGTCTGGAGGTAGATTGGAAGAAGCAGTCGCTGCACCGACCAATGCGCGAGCTACAAATCTGCACACATTCCTGTGAGATGAGGCCGCTTGGCGAGTGTTACGCGGCCTCGGCAGTGGAGGAGGGATGCAACTCGCCAACTCGTCAGAGCAGCGATGGAAGTAGTAGCGATAGAAAAGCGAAAGGGAAGATACCGTACGGCGAAGAGAGAGAGAATCCAGATTATAAGTAAGAGAAGGATCATTAATGAGTCTGACTGCCTTAGAATTAACCCTATCAAGAAGATAAATATAAGAAGATGCACCCCAGATGTGTGAGCAGTATTCTAAGCAGGGACAGATTAGACCTTCGTAAATTTTAAGTAACTGCAAAGAGGAAAAGTAATAACGAAAATGAAACAAAAGTCCCAATTTCTTGGATGAAGATTTAGAAATTTGAATTATGTGATTCCTCCAAGACAAGTTAGAGGCTATATGGATTCCTAATATGTTGATAGAGTTTGGTTTGGTTTTGGTTTTACGTCACGAACTCCCTTTTCAACGAAGGGCTAGGACGGTTGCCTTCTTGCGAAGGACTTGTTTTGGCAGATGTAATCGTTACCCTGAGTGTATACCCTTACTAACCTCAGTCTGTGATGGGGTGCGAACCCTCGACCTGCCGCCTCAGAGTCGCGGATGCTACCATTTTGCCACGGAGACTACTATTAGTTTAATTACTAAGAGCGTAAATTTCAATAGTTTCGGAGACAATAGGGTTATCAGGAGAAGAAGATAAAGGGATAGCCAGAACCTGTCTCCTTGGGGCATTGAATTTAACTAAATTTTGAGTGCCCCACTCAGATACTCTGCAAATCGGAGTTAAGAGTAGAAGAAAGAGTGATACGAGATTGATTACAAGTAACGGATGAAAGTTTTGAGGAAAAGTGAAGGGTAGAATCATCGCCAATGGCACAAAGAATAGAGGAAGATGGGGATTGTAGGTCATCCATGAAGAGAAGGAACAAGAGTAGTGAAAGAACAGAGCCCTGTGGAACACCACTGGTAACAGAGAAAGGGCTAGATGTCGCGCCATCAACAACTACAGATATAAAACGGTCAGTAAGAAAACTGAAAATCAGAGAACAGAAAGAAGGGGTAAAGCCATAGGCAGGGAGTTTGGCCAACAGAGCCTTGTGCCAGACTGTCAAAAGCCTTAGAGATACTGTATTTCGTGGCTTATAAGACGCTCTGGTGTATTAGATGCAATACTAATTTCAGAGGTAAAAACTGGGAAAATAAAAATTTCCTTTACTCCATAGCCCTCTCCACTGCCCTCAATTATACCCACTAAATAGAATATTTCAGCATGAAAACCTGACTAATCATAAATTAATCACAGACCGAGCATAAGGACCAAATTTATGATAACTACTGTATGTAGTATGTAATAAGCAGAAGAAAAGTTAGAGTGCATAATACCACTGAACCTTATTGCAGCCTGAAATCCTATCTATTTGTGACGAATTCATCGCAAACCAGGATAGGGCACTAATTTTGTATTAGATGCATGTAAATTTGGATAGAGAAATAAGGTTAAGTTTGATTTATGGATAGGACAAAAGTATTGGAGCTGCAGCTCACCTTTCACCCCTAACTTATAACCCCCTCTCACCTGATGTTCAGCATATAGGATGCATTGTGGGTTTTGGAGACAGTTTAAAGCAAAACAAAATGTGTAATAAGCTACGAAATACGGTAAGTAAATAAAAAATGAATATATCAGTTATGAAAATGTTAATCAAATAAATAATAAACAATAGTAACAAATACTGTAATTATACCCTATGAGACCCCCGGCCACAACAGACTTAATCCATGAGATAGAGACAGAGATGAGAAGAATTATCACTTTTCTGTATGTAAGTTTGTAATGCACTTTTACTATAACATGTCTATTTTGCATACTATTATAACAAATAATTATTATAGATAGTACGTTTAATTTTGAATTTTATTAAAAAGAAAAAAAGATTTCTACTTTTATATTAATATCTATAACAAGACTTAAAAACTCTACTATATAAATTTTATTCAAATTAATATAAAATCATTGTAACAAAAAATAATAATATAGCCTTGGGGCCCCAGCTGATTTAATCCAGGAGTAAAAGAGAGGGAGAAGCATTATCTCTCAGGAAGAAGAAAGCGTGACGGATTGAATATGCGGTCATGATGCTTTTCATTCATATGCATATATCTTAAGACCTTATCTATATGAAATATGATGAATGCTTGAATGTGTGACACGAAAAGTCTCGGGCTATAAACAACATTCCAAGACCAAGATCTAACAGATCACTTTATTTTGTATATACTGAATAGGTGCAGTATTTATAATAATATTTTGTACTTTTTACAAGTTTTCTAGTATTATAGTGATTATTAATCTAGATTTTCTCTAACCATGCTGTTTGGAGGAAAAGAAGAGAAGCATAAAATGGTATATTGAACTAGGTAAAAAGCTTAAGTTGATCAAAAATGAAAGTTGTGAAAATCTCTTTTTCTCTCAAAAAAGAAAAATAATAATAATTAGGATAAGAACGGTCATTCAGAACATAACTCATTGGCAAGTTGGGGAATGTCTGTTTTGTTCATAAGATCCCAGTGGATACCAACTATTTGAAGCTCCTGTCAGGTAGCAGATGTTACTGCTTGTTGTTGACAAAGAAGCCTTTTTCCTTAGGTGTTTCCAGGATATCGTTTAGTGCTACACTGCATGATACTTTCACCGCACTCCATACCAGCCAGTCATGCATATAAGACCTTCAAGAATTCAAAGAAGTGTTCATTAGACAATACAGAACACAGGAAGAGATGGGAAAGATCAAAAACTTGTTGCAAGAGGCAAGAAGGTTAAATGATGAAAGAAATGAAGAAGAGAAGAAAAATTTTCATTACAGAGTTCTTCCAGACAAAGGGGAGATAAAGAAGATAATGACAGAAGATCAGGGGATGGGGCCTCATTAAGATTGTTATACACAAATGCTGATGGATTAGCTGGTAAGGCAGTAGAATTAAAAGATAGGATTCACAACAGTAAGGCAGATATAGTAGCAATTACAGAGACTAAGTTGAGTGAGGACATAAACAGTGTCACAGTTTTTCCTAAGGGTTTCAGAATACTAAGGGTTGAAAGATCTGAGAGGACTGGTGGAGGGATAGCACTGCTCATAAGTGAAAGGATTCAAGTCGAAGAAATAAACTTGGCTATAGAAAGTGAGTTCAAGCAATTTCTTGTTGCTCGCATTAATACTGGGTCAGAGAGCATTATAATAACTGTTGTATACAACCCACCAAGGAACCAAAATAGGCTTGAAGTTTATGAGGAAAGTCATATAGGTACTATTGAAGTCATAAACTCAGTTGTTAACATGGCACGGGAAAAAAAATGTAGGATTTTGATTATGGGAGACTTTAATCATAAAGAGATAGATTGGATAAATCTTGACCCACACAGTGGTGAGGACTCATTCGGGGCAAGATTCCTAGATTGCGTACAAGGGAATTTCCTACACTAACATGTAATGGAACCAACAAGGGCCAGGGGTGGGGATAAGTCATCACTACTTGATCTAGTGTTCACAGATAATGTGTTGGATATTGAAAAAATTGAGTATGAACCACCAATTGGAAAGAGTGACCACTGTGTGTTGTTGATGGAGTATATCATTGAAGATATTCTTCCTGAGAGTAGAGGCACTGAGGACATGAGGAGGAACTATCGGAAAGGAGATTACATCAAAATGAATGAGCTTTTTGCAGTTATTGACTGGAGAACCTTATTTTACAACAAATCTGTACAAGAAATGTATGACATCTTTTGTGAGAAATATGGGAAGATAGTAGATTGCTGCATACCTGTCACCAAAGTAGGTGTAATTCATGCCAGAGAGAAATGGTTCGATAATGGGTGTAAAAGAGCTAAGGAGTGGAGAGACAAATGCTGGAAAAGGTATAGGAGGAGAAAAAACATAAATGACTGGCAAGCCTACAAAAGAGCAAGAAATGACTACCTAAGTAAAAGGAGAGAGGCAGAGAGAGACTATGAGAGGGACATCACCAGGAAGGCTAAAGAAAATCCCAAGCTTTTCCACAGCTTTATCAGAGGAAAACTGGAGGTAAAAGAACAGGTTTTAAGGCTAAAGAGAGCGGATGGAAGCATCACTGAGACGGATGAAGAGATCTGCAAAAAATCGAACAAGGAGTTTCAGTCAGTATTTACAGTAGAAAATACCCCACCCCCTCAGATTGCAGTGATAGAAGCTCAAGGGCCGGTATTAGAGAACATCAACCTTACAGCCACAGAGGTATGCAAAGCGCTGATGGATTTAGATGTTCATAAAGCTACAGGTCCTGATGACATATCCCCTCATGTGCTTAAAAAATGCGCAAACACAATATCAGTGGCACTAAGTATCATATTTAAGGAGTCACTGGAGTCGGGGGAGATTCCAAGATGCTGGAAACAAGCAAATGTGATACCTATCTTCAAAAAGGGAAGGAGGGATACGGCTCTGAACTATAGACCAGTTTCCTTGACCAGCATAGTTTGCAAAGTTATGGAGAAACTACTAAGGAAAAATATCTCTCTTCACTTGGAATCCTTCAACTTTTTGTCAGTGAGGCAACATGGCTTCAGAGAAGGTAGATCAACAGTAACAAACTTGATCCATACTATGATTAGATGGGTGATGATAATTCAATAATAATCATGAGAAAAAGTGGAGGTTTTATTACTCAAACTTAGATGTCCGACATGGCGTGTTCTACTCCAGTGAAAACAACAAAACAATAGCGCAATGCAAAGCGCACGAATTAATCAGCTCAAAAGTTATACATAACATTCCTCCCTCCAAGAAAAGACATACAAAACTTATCAAAAATGGATCAGAAAAATATCGACATGCAACAATCATTATACAGAAATATCAATATATTATGGCAACAAAAGACATTACAAATTTAATTTTTCTGGTGGCTTAATAATTCTCTTTGATCTCCGTAATACTGGAGATGGTGATACAATCTGTTTATCATTCACACCACACCTTTCAGTTTCTGAGACTGTGTCTTCAGACTCAATACAATTACTATCAGGTTGAACTGAAACATCACACTTTTGTGAAGATACTTCAACATCATTAGTGGAACTAGAGGCATAGGAATAATTACTTACATTCGAAGAACCTAAAGGCATTGGAGACTCTCTAGGTGTCTTAATACAAGTACCAGTAATCTAGGCATAAGCTGATCATGATGCCTCTTCCATGATATATTACCAAAATCATGAACTTGCACTAAATAATTTCTTACACCAAGCACTTCAATAATTTTACCTTCAATCCAAGACTCTCCCTTCCCAAAATTTTTAGCAAAAACTGCATCACCAACATTGTACATATTTGTTCCTTCAGAGAAAACTTTCTTTGACAATTTTTCCAGGTCTCTGTCTTTGTTAGGGGAACATTTTACAGATACTAAAGTTGTTTTAAAACATCTTCCAAATAGTAACTCTGCTGGTGATTTACCTATACCACTATGCATACTCTTTCTATAATTGTACAAAAATCTACAGATTCTAGTATTCAATGATCCACTGTTGAATTTACTTAAGCCCTCTTTTAAAGATCGAACTGCTCTTTCCGCCAACCCATTAGATGATGGATTGTATGGGGCAGGAGTTAAATGTTGAATACCATTTTTCTCATAAAAAACTTTAATTTCCTCGGACACAAAATATGGAGCATTATCCGAGACAACAATGTCTGAAATACCAAAATTAGAAAATGTTTTTCTAAGCAATTCAATGGTAACACTTGAAGTCATTGAACTAGTAACTTGAACATCTAGAAACTTAGAATATGCATCTACAATTACAAGAAAATATTTGTTATCTATGGGTCCAGCATAGTCAATGTGAAGTCTTGACCATGCCTTATCAGGGGTAGACCATGACAACACAGGAGCTTGGTTTGGTTGAAAATTTTTAAAACAAACTGGACAATTCTTTGTAATTTCAGAAATATCTTGGTCAATTTTAGGCCACCAAACCCAATTCCTAGCTTCTGCTTTCATCACATTTATCCCATTATGACCACTATGTAAGTGCTCAAGTATTTTACATCTTAAGCTGGTAGGTATTACAATTCTGTTTCTGTACAAAATTACATTGTCATATAAACTAAGATCAGATTTAACAGAACCATATTCATGTAATCTCAAATCATTTGTAGACCAACCAAATCTTATATTATGCATGAGTTGACCCAAAACCTCATCTTTCTGAGTACACTTTCTGATTTTTGAAAAAGAAATATCTTCAAAATCTAAAGCTTCAACTAACTTAATGTATTCATTTGGAGTCATGGATTTATGATCATCATCACTAGGCAACCTGCTAAGGGCATCAGCCACAACATTCTCTTTACCCACTTTGTAAGTAAGCTCAAAATCATATTGAGAGAGAAACAGTGCCCAACTCTGAATACGAGCATTGGCATTAGTAGGAATATGACGCCCTTTGCCAAATAAACCTAAAAGTGGTTTATGGTCGGTCCTTGCTTCGAATTGTCTTCCAAGTAAAAAATATCTAAAGCGATTCAACCCAAAAACTAAGGCAAGCCCTTCCCGGTCAATTTGAGCATAGTTCTGTTCAGCTGATGTTAGTTTTTTACTAGCAAAATAAACTGGTAATTCTCTTCCATCAGTTTTTTGCAACAATACACATCCTACACCAATAGGAGACGCATCCACTTCAACAACTAGTGGACTATTACCATCATAATTAGCCAAAAGGGGACCTTTTGATAAATCCGATTTTACAATTTCAAAAGCTTTGTTTTCAAGTTCAGACCATTTAAAAACTTTATTCTTTTTTAGCAATTCATACAAGGGGGCCAGCTTGGAAGAAAAATTCTTAATGAATTTACAATAATATGTCAACATTCCAATAAAAGATTGCAACTCTGCAACAGAAGAAGGGGGTGGAGAATCTAGAATAGCTTTGACCTTCTTAGGGGAAGGTTTGATTCCTTCACCTGAGATACAAAATCCAAGATATTCTAAAGAAGAAACCTTAACAGCACATTTTTTCTTGTTAATCTGAACATTATGCTCTTGCAAAATTTTTAACACTTCAATAAACCTAAGATCATGCTGCTCTTCAGATTCACCACTTACAATAATGTCATCCAAATAAGCATCAACTCCCTCTACATCTTTCAACAGGTTAGCCATAAATCTCTGAAATATAGCTGGTGAAGAAGAAAGACCAAAAGGTAATCTTTTGTACTTAAACAAACCTTTATGTGTATTTACTACTAAATACTTTTGGCTTTCTTCACTCACAGAAATCTGTAAATATGCATTTTTTAAATCAATAGTAGAAAAAATCTTTCCCTTACCAATAGATGCTAACAACTCATCTGTTTTAGGTAATGGATATTGGTCACATGATATACATTTATTCAATTCTTTAAAATCTCCACAGATACGTACAGACTCCTTATCCGATTTCAACACAGTAACAATGGGGGCAGCCCACTCACTATGGTTAACAGGCTCAACTATATCATCTACAATCAGTTTATTTAAAGCATCTTCAACTAAAGGTTTATAGTGAATTGGAACTGATCTGTGTTTTCTGAATTTTGGAACTACATCACTCTTAACATGAATGTGAGCTGTAATATCTGAAATGGGTTTATTAGGATTAACTTCATAATCATTCAACAATTCTACCACAGAACCATTGACTTTAGAAATTTTAAAAAAATCATTAATACCAGACAAATAAATACCTATTTTTGGCATCAAATCTTTGCCACATAAGTTAGAATTATGATTCCCTACAACATAAAATGTCTGTTTCACTTGCAGAGAATTATAGTAAACATCCACTCCAACTTTACCCAAAACATTTATTTTGAGATCATCATAAGCATTTAACATTTTATTACAATCTACAATGGACAATCCCAAATTATGAACCCAATCTTTAGTCAAGGTATTCACAGCAGCACCTGTATCCACCTCAAAAGGTACAAACTTACCATTAACCAAAATATTCACTTCATCTTTACCAATAGCATTGACATTTTTTACTGACAACAGTCTTTCTTCATCAGTATCACTGGAAACTGCTACCTTGTCTACTGCTTTAACTTTAACCTTATGTTTTTTCTCAGAAGCCTTATTAAAACTTTCTTTTACTGGCTTTGGCTTCACATTACCTTTGACATCTTTTGAAGCCTTCCAACAAACTTGTTTTAAATGTCCTTTCTTACCACATAAATTACATGTTAAATTCTTAAAGCGACATTTTGCACTATCATGAGGGTAACCACAGTGTTTACAAGAAACTGACTTACTCATGGGACCATTGGTTGGGGTTTTAACCTTTTGAACAACACCAGCCTTTTCAGAAACATAAGCTTGTTCAAAATTCAAAACTCTCTCAACTATTTGGATAGAAGACATAACCTTCAAATTTAAATTTTCAGCAACCAGATTTGAAAAATAAACCTCATTTTCAAGAGCCATAAACAACTGATCCCGCACACGAGAATCAAAGTTGCTACCAAAATCACAGTCTTTGGCTAGACACTTCAGGTCTGCATACAAATCTTTTTTATGTCTCACCTCCTTTTTTCCTCCTTTGTTGAAAAGCCAATAAACTTCTATGATAACTAGGCTTTACATCATAATGTGCCTTAAGTAATTTGCATAAATCCTCATACGACTTAGTATGTGGTAAATCTGGGGCACAAATGTTTCCTAAAATAGCATAAACTTCAGTACCAATAGAAACCAGAAGTAAATGTTTTTTACTATTTGCCTCAGTTATTTCCAAATTTAAAAAATTTGCTTCCAACAAACTTAACCACAATTCAAAAGAAATCTTTGAAGGATTAAAATGATCAATGTTCACTCTGCGGTTAGCCCTATTTTCATTTTCTTGAGGCATGATTATAGGCTAAGTCACTGGGTGAACTGGTAATAATCTCAAAATACACAACATGCAATCATGGCACAGACAGAATAGGCTAAATATTATAGCACTGACAACATAAGCAAAACATCATAGAACTAGGCCACGCCTATATGCAATTTGTTTTACTCCACTCCTCAAAGCACTGGGGTTAAGCACCATATGCTTACAGTAGGCTATGATCAATCAAGGCTACCGTCCACAAAACACTGGAAACAAGGTTACCGATAAACACAATTGGCCTACCATAGGCTATCATCAATCTAGGGTACACCTTGGAAAATAATCACTATAGCTTTCCAATCTTGAAAAAATCGTCAGCATTAGGCTTAAACAGTTATAATACGGCATCTATGAAGGCTCCAATGCTAACTGCAAAACTTGATCAAAACAGCCTATGGAGGACGGCCACGGGAAAGAAAATCTCGGAAGTCAGAAGCTTACCCAATTTACCGGCTACCTCAAAACTGCAAAAACTTCACTTAAATACTGCAAACCAGAAGTTCTTTTTGCTACTGCATTGGTCCTTTGTACCTCGTCGCCATTTGTTCCATACTATGATTAGATGGGTGATGATAATTCAATAATAATCATGAGAAAAAGTGGAGGTTTTATTACTCAAACTTAGATGTCCGACATGGCGTGTTCTACTCCAGTGAAAACAACAAAACAATAGCGCAATGCAAAGCGCACGAATTAATCAGCTCAAAAGTTATACATAACAAAACTTATTAGAATTTTATGATGAGGTAAGCCAAATCTTACAGGAAAGAGAGGTCTGGGCAGATTGCATATTCCTAGACTTCCAGAAAGCGTTTGACACTGTTCCACATGGGAGACTTATTAGGAAGCTGCAATCAATGGCTAGAATAGGTGGAAATGTTTTGGAATGGATAAAAACTTACTTAGAAGGAAGGGAACAGAGGGTTAGAGTAAGACACTCAGTGTCTGAATGGAGAAGAGTTAGTAGTGGAGTTCCACAGGGTTCAGTTTTAGGGCCACTTTTGTTCCTTGTATATGTAAATGACCTACCAGAGTCTGTAAATTCATTCATGAATATGTTTGCAGATGATGCAAAGATTGTGAAGAAAGTAAAAAACAAGAACAATGGTAGAGAACTTCAGGAGGATCTAAATAATCTGCATGAGTGGTCAAAAAAGTGGCTAATGAAATTCAATACTTCAAAATGTAAGGTAATGAGAATGGGTACAAGTGCAAGAAGGCCCAAGCTTGACTACTCAGTGGCTGGAGTACAACTTCAAGAGACAGAAAATGAGAGAGATCTAGGAGTAAACATACTGGCAGATTTGTCTCCAGAAATACATATAAATGGCATAGTAAGGGCAGCATATGCATTCTTATCAAATGTAAGGGTAGCCTTCAGGCACATGGACAAGGAAATGTTCAGAAATATTTATGTAACCTATGTGAGGCCAAAACCCGAATATGCAGCCCCCTTTTGGAATCCGCACTTGAAAAAGCACGTAGCTAAGCTTGAAAAAGTTCAAAGACATGCCACAAAACTGGTGCCAGAAATACGCAATCTCAGTTATGATGAGAGGCTGAGGGAATTAAACTTACCATCACTCGAAGCTAGAAGAGTAAGGGGGGATATGGTGACAGTCTTAAAATTCCTTCATGGTTATGATAGAGTGGATAGGGATCGATATTTTGATATGGCTGGCTCTAGAACTAGAGGTCATAGTTTGAAGCTTGGTAAGAAAAGTTCTTTGCAGGATGTAAGGAAATACTTTTTCAGTGTAAGAGTAGTTGATAATTGGAATTCGCTAAGCGAGGAGGTAGTTAATGCTATCTCAATCCATAGTTTTAAGGACAGGTATGACAAGTATCACTAAGTATAAAATGGAACCGATCAGGAGATGGGAAGATACGAGCTTTGGGCTCTTTCCCGTAAACACAATTAGGTAATCACAATTAGGTAATCACACGAATGTCCGTTTCCCAAAGTTCTCTGAGAAGGTCTTTGGAGATGTTTGAAAAAGTCTTTAGGGAAATATTGACACCAAAGGAAGGGCCTAGAAGCAGAAGTTTGTGGTTCCTGTTCTACAGCTTAGGTATGTTGCTTCATTGGTGGTTGTCCATCCAATACTTGAGATCTCCCGACTTAGGTGCTCACTTCTTAACATCCTGAAATTGCCACAGCAAATGTAATTGTTGAGACTTGATAGGTCAAGGCTCACTCCTTGTTTCTTTGAGTTCTTCTTTGACTCAGTGAACAAGCGACTTGGAATTCAGGAGGAATGTTTTATTTTATCATATCCATGGACCTTCCATTATAAACACGCTTTTTTTTGCGGATTATAAACACGCTTTTTACGTGTGTTTATAATCCGCAAAATTGGAATAACGCCCCTAAAAAATAATAGTAAAAAAATACGAATTGAACGAATAACGGCCATTCAAAAAAATTCGAAAAAAAAATTTCATATTAGTAAATAATCAACTGCCTTGGAAGGCACTTTTTTGCCATGCTTGAAAATGTCTCCCAAACCCACCGTGCATCCTATAAACTGAACATCGGTGGGGGGGTTATAAGTTAGGGGTGAGGGGTGAGCTACAGCTCCAATACTTTCGTCCTATCCATAAATTAAACTTAACCATATCTCTCTATCCAAATTTACATGCATCTAATAAAAAATTAGTGCCCTATCCTGGTTTGCGATGAATTCGTCAAAATTAGATAGGAAGTTAAATTCAGTGATATTATACACTCTAACTTTTCTTCTGATTATTACATACTAAATACAGTAGTTACCATAAATTTGGTCTTTATGCTCGGTCTGTGATAAATATGTTATGATTAGACAGATTTTCATGCTGAAATATGCTATTTAGTGGGTATAATTGAAAGCAGCGGAGAGGGCTATGGAGCAGAGGGAATTTTTTCCCCCCGTTTTTACCTCTGAAATTAGGGTTGCTTCTAATACACCAGAGCATCTTATAAGCCACAAAATATGGTATATTAAATAGAAATATTTTAGAGATTTCTTAATCATATTATTTTTATTTAAATAAAATTTAAAATTAAATGTCCTGTCTCTTAATAGGTGCAGAAAAAAAAAGAAACATGTACAATAGTCGTTTTAATAATAGGTAAAATAGATAAATTTTAGAGACTGTGCTTTATATACTTCCATATAGAAAAGCAATATTTCTTCTCTCTCCCGCTCTTGCATACACTCATAATTCATTCGTATCTCCAAATGTTCGTAGGTCAAGAAGTGTCGGTATAATAAACTTAAATCGCTCAAAAGAGCAGGATATTTTTAGGGCAGTAAAATGTCTGCAAAGGGAAACTAAAAAATTCCTGGAGGGAAATAGAGGCTAATGGAATGTCAAAATTGTAACAGGCAAGCTCAATTCTCCACCTCTGTATATTGACATTTTATATTTTGCCTGATTGCTTTGAGTCCAACATAAAACTCACTAATTTCTGATCGGTAATAAGAGTAATTTGACGCCCAGTCAGATAGTGACTCCATTTGCGAAGTGCTTCTACTATTGCACATGCCTCTTTCTATTGCAGAATGTTTCCTTTGGCTAGGGCTAAGAGTCCTAGAAAAGAAGGCCACGGGTCTTCTTGACTGATTCAGGGTGGCTGCCACAGCATGCTCAGATGCATCCGTCTCTACCACAAATGGGATAGTTTCGTCAGTGAATTGTTCTACCAAGTTCTCAATTTCAGTTTTTAATTGTTTAAATACCTCCTTAGCTGCTTCAGAGAGTGGAACTGTTTTAGCCCGAATCAGTTGAACAACTTTCTCAGAGTAGCTTCTATCCACTGTGAGTAGTATACAACATATCAAGAGCTCGACGCAATGAAGCAATATCATGTGGAATGGGCAAGTCCCGTAATGGCCGAAGACATTCTGAATTGGGTTTAAATTTCCAATCAGAGACAGCATAACCCAAGAAATCTATGGATGAAACTGAAAACAAACACTTATCAGGATTAAAGGTCAAATATGTCTGCTTAGCAGCCTCTATGAATCTTCCTAGGTTAGTATCGTGCTCCTCTTTAGTTTTCCCACAGACAGTAACAATGAATTGGTCTATAATCTGTTGGAAACAAGCAACACCATTGGTTACCCCAAATGGGATCTGGGTAAATTGGTACAGCTGATTACAAGTTTCAGAAGCTGTATATGGTTTATCTTCGTTACATATTGGAATTTGATTATAGGCAGACTTTAGGTCAATTGTGCTGAAGAATATTTGGATGAGGGTAAGCATCCAACAGCGTAAATCAGCTGATAGTCCGCAAAAAGTTTACAACCATTCTTTACTTTTGTCGCTCACTAGTTGTGACTAAAACTTGAGCTCTCCATGGTGAATTGATGAGTTCATTGACTCCTTTTGAGAGAAGCCTCTCAATTTCTGATGAGATGAATCTTATCAGGTTCACTGTATTTTCTTGACTTAACAGCAATAGGCCTATAATCATCAGTTGATTTGCAAAAAAGAGCCGGAGGAGGTATGGTGAAAGTTGCCAGCCCACACACATTCAATGGAGGTCTGTCTCCTTCAATTTTCAAGCTGACACTTTTATGTTGATTCAAAAATATAACATCCTTGCACTGATCAGGAAGCACAGACAGCCTAACTCTGTGATAGTAATGGCCTGCCAGTACAACATGCACCAAGCAGTACCCATGTATCTTAGTGTTCAAGGATGTAGAAGCCATGGAGACAATGCTAGATGGAGGATGCACATGAAGATTTAACTGTGTAACAAGTGATTCACTCACAATATTCTCAGAGTTACCAAGTCCATCAGAGCCTCAACTATCCTTCCATTCAATTTAATCTTAAGAGTAACTTTAGAAAGAACACCTTAAGAAGCCACAGTAACAGTGTCCAGTGTTGATGATACAGTAGCAGCAGATATTCCAACCTTAGAAGACTTGCACACTTTTGCATAATGTCCTTTTTGCCACACTGATTACAAGTTGCTTCACGAGCTGGACAGTTGATGCGAGGATGTCTTCTATACCCATAGAAAAAGCACCTTTGCCCTTTACTGACAGCAGCTGAAGTATGGCTAACATCTCTGGAAAATTCATAATGACTGTCAGACTCATTTATAGCTAGTGGAGCAGTTGCAGCTGCAGCCACACCAAAAGTCTTCTGTGAAGTGGAGTAAGACTCAGAGCTCTACTGTGCTTCATCAAGAGCTCTAGCTTGGTCAGAGGCAGTAGTTAAGTCAAGTGTTCTATTCTCAAGGAGTCTCTGACGAATGACATCAACTATCCTTCCATTCAATTTAATCTTAAGAGTAACTTTAGAAAGAACACCTTAAGAAGCCACAGTAACAGTGTCCAGTGTTGATGATACAGTAGCAGCAGATATTCCAACCTTAGAAGACTTGCACACTTTTGCATAATGTCCTTTTTGCCACACTGATTACAAGTTGCTTCACGAGCTGGACAGTTGATGCGAGGATGTCTTCTATACCCTTAGAAAAAGCACCTTTGCCCTTTACTGACAGCAGCTGAAGTATGGCTAACATCTCTGGAAAATTCATAATGACTGTCAGACTCATTTATAGCTAGTGGAGCAGTTGCAGCTGCAGCCACACCAAAAGTCTTCTGTGAAGTGGAGTAAGACTCAGAGCTCTACTGTGCTTCATCAAGAGCTCTAGCTTGGTCAGAGGCAGTAGTTAAGTCAAGTGTTCTATTCTCAAGGAGTCTCTGACGAATGACATTAGATAATAATCCACTTATTAAAGTATCCCGGATTGCTTCCTCCGTACATTGTTCAGCACTGACAGCTTTGTAGTTACATTCACCACTTTAGATTCTTCAGGGCCTGTAAATATTTATCTAATGTTTCCCCCTTGTTGCTGTCAATGGGTGGATAATAAATGTCTAGCAAAAACTTCATTCCTAGGCTTTACATATAAATCCTGCAAAGCTACAATACCAGCTTCATATGTGTCACAATCAGAAATATATTCAAACACAGATGGAGCAACATAATTCGTAAGCAAATTCAACTTGCTAGGAGAGAGTCTTTCAATAACAGTAAGAAAATTTGAGAAAGTCTTTAGCCAATGCTTCCATCCTTTGCAGCGGTATTCGAATTTGGAATGACATCAAATCTTTCAGGTCGCAGGAATTTATCCATAATGCACCAGTTGAATCAAAGCCAGCATTCAAGTATTTATGTAGAATAACATGTAATAAGCCAGAGTAGTATTTGAGGCTTTATTCTATATAAATACAACTACAAGCATCTGCAAATAAAATAAACAATGGTAAGTGTATTGGAAATTATAATTAAAATAAGAAGGTATATAATGATAAAAAATTAAATAAAATATTATAACACCCTTATCTCCTTTTTCTTTCTATATTTTGCATTTTATCATCAAATTTCCTTACTGTCTCTGAGAGTTTTTTAAGCTCATTTATTAGCTTCCACCTTGAAAATCTGAAATATTTGTTGCATGAATTTATCAGATCGTATTATAGAGGGGAATTAAATAATAGTAATATCTACGATACTTGAGTAAAGCATGTCAAAAGAAAATGAATTACGTACTGTTTATACTGCTCAAGTTTGATTGCATTGTGTTAAAAAAAAAAATATGTCGCATGCAATGTAATTTAGAAATAATTTGCATTTTTCAGTTATATGAAACATATTTTTAACTTGCCATTGATATCTCAATGAAGCCATTTAAAGAAATGACCACATTTTCACAAACCGTAGTCATTACCAATGCAGTAATTAGGACAGGTCTCTTATTTAGGATATCTCAGCCAGTGGAACATACTAATAAATTTTTATACGTCAGTGAAAATAATATATCTGTCATATAAATTTCAAAAATGAAGTAGATTTCCCATCCATTTACCTAATTGTGATTTGTGACCAAAATTGACCAGGCCTTTGAAATAGGCGCCGTCCGAGTGTCCTTCCCCTGCTTCTGCGCACTGAGGCAGGAGCACACAAGCGGAGGGAGAGAACTCTTAGAAGCGGCTCATTTAGAAGGTAATTTACTGTGTTTTTTCACTTCCTATTCCTATATAAATGAATGAATATGATGAGTGAAGGTGCTCTTGTATTGTTGAAATAAGGTGGTCGCGTATTTGTCATTGAATGATTCTGGGATTCGATATTTGAAAATCGGATCAATGGTGAAGCACGACTTGTGTCCACGGCATCAGCTGGGCCGCCTTTGGCTTATTCCTCATGATAAGAAAATGCCGGTAAAGCGTTTATCTGCTTTTGTCGTATTCGTTTTTTTTTGTTGAGGAATATAGGAAAGTAATTTCCTATTCCGGTGTTACAGAAATGTATATGATATCTGTTTTTACTGTATTTGTTAGACATTAATTCAGTGCATTTGAAGCAAGTTCTTTTAATCCGTCAGTGGATTCAGTATTTGAACTTACGAATTTAAATAAGAAGGAATTTATTCCTTACAACCAATTTTTATCACCTTATGCATTCAACAGTCTCGTAAGATGGTCATAGGAATATGTTTATATGCAATACTGCATTTCCATATGACGCTTAAAATCAAAAGAGACCTCCAAGGGTAATTAATATTAGTGACATTTTCAGGCCTGGCTCACGGACTGTAAAGATTGAAAGGAATAGGTATGAACAATAATAGCCATTTATAGTATATATCATAGATCAAGGCTTTTAGGGAAATCTGAAATTCTCAGAAAGTTGTGCTTGAGATATCGTTGATATTCTGGATGACAGCTATGTGATCATTTTTCCGAGATTTTATATTTTTTTTTGTAATCCAAGCTCAAAACGTTCGTTCTTTGAGATTTGGCATGATTCAAACTAATGTGAGCAGTATATTCGTTTGGAAAATAGCTCTCAAAATATACACTCCCTTCTCCCATAATTTATAGGGATGTTTGTGGAAAACCGGACTTGTTTTATTTATATATTTTCTTTTGTGATGGAGGTTAAGGTATGCATATACTGTATACTTAACCTATCACAAATGATGGTATCCTGCCTTAAACAGCGGGTATGCACACCTTTATCCCCCAGCTGTATTCTGTAAATAAAAATTAACATAGTTCTATAAAAAAAAAATGCCCAAATCTGAATTGCAAACACCTAATAGCAAGTATGCGCCACTCATGCGAGTAAATATTTATTTTACCTCACATGTGATTCCTAGCTGTATATGTTCTTCTGGTAGTTATGGTATGAGAAATTTATGTTTGCACGCATACATAGGTTAGGTTGTTTTGGGTTGTCTTCTCTTGTAAATATGAATAACCCTTAAGCACCCTGGGATTACTCTTCTTTACAGTATCCCAGTTTTCTAGTTAATCACTACATGTTTTTCTTGGCCTAGCCTTTTAACCCTGTGACTGGTTGAATATCTTAAGATTGCTATTATTTTTAGGTCTTCATAATATATTTTTTTTATTAGTGTGACACCGGGACAGGCAAAAAACTGCCCTTATCAATAAATTCCAGGGCACGAGAAAACATTAAGAAGGAAAAGAAAAACTTATGGACAAGGCAGAGGTGAGGTAATGATACACAAAGGAAAAAGACAAACTGAAAACATAGGCAAAGTACTGAGGACCTAGAGACTAGTAGAATTAGGCCCTGAGATGACAATAGATCCGCTTTTTGAAGATAGATAGGTCATAAGAATTTGGAAAGACAGAAGGAGGAAGAGAGTTCTAGAGTCTGGAGGTACTTTTATCCTCCAGGCGTATCCTTACCATATTGAGAATGTAGATTTTTTTTATCACATGCAGCATATATATATATATATATATATATATATATATATATATATATATATATATATATATATATATATATATATATATATATACACACACACAGTGTTCCCCCCCTTATCGTGGTAGTTCGGTTCTGGGACCCGGTGCAAACCAGGAAAACCGCGGAGTAGGATCAGCCTATATGTACATAGATCTTTTAATATATTTTTACCTTTACACTGTATAAACCCTCCCTGTACTGTTAACATACCACCCTTTACTTCATAAATAACAGCATGCAACGTAAATTTATATGAAAGTGATAGATAAAATCACGGTGAATGAAGTGGTAATTACATGACATACTCATTTACAATTATATTTACGTTTACGTACTGTATAAACCCTCCGTGCACTGTTAAAAAAAACACCCTTTACATTATAAATAACAGCAAGCAACGTAAATATTTATGAAAGTGATAGGAAAACTTACCGTGAATGTGATGATGACGTGACATACATTGGAATTTTACAATTATTTTTACGTTTACGTACTGTATAAACCCTCCGTGCACTGTTAAAAAAACACCCTTTACATTATAAATAACAGCAAGCAACGTAAAGTTTTATGAAAGTGATAGATAAAATTACGGTGAATGAGGTGATGATGACGTTACATACATAGGTATTTTACAATTATTTTTACGTTTACGTACTGTATAAACCCTCCGTGCACTGTTAAAAAAACAACCTTTACATTATAAATAACAGCAAGCAACATAAATTTTTATGAAAGTGATAGATAAAATTACGGTGAATGAGGTGTGATGACGTGACATACATATGTACGTGATAGGTAAACTTACCATGAATGAGGTGATGATCGTCATTCTCGACCCCAGAGGAAATTATTTCGCAGCCAACAAAAGCTTTACGGCTGCTTTTTGGGGGAGAAGAACATGGTAATGGGGAGTTGCTGTTGCTGTTTCTTCATATGTTGGAAGATGGTATGGTAAGGAATCATGGCATCGTCGAGAAAATTACAGAAGGTCACCGAACGAACCATATTATTGCCATATTCCTGCGAGAGTTGTTGGACTGCTTTCACATATTCATACATGGCTGCCAAACGTTGGAGTGTAAGGCCAGGTTCTTCAATTGGTTCGTGCGATTCCTCAAGTTCTTCTTCTTCTTCGCTCGCTGATTTCGTCATTTCATCCAAGTCTTCATCAGTCAAAGGCTGCGAGTGGCAGTCAATCAGTTCATTCACATCTTCGGGAGTCATATCTTTAAAGCCTTCTCCTCCTAGCAATGCAGCCAACTTCACAGCTTTCACAACTGCCGCCTTCTGCACTTCGTCAGGAGCAAATCCCTTGTAGTCGTGGATGACTTCGGGCCACAATTTCTTCCAGCTGCATTGATTGTGGCCGACTTCCTCCTTTGATTGCTTTCTGAATATTTTTTAGGCTTGTGGCAATCGTGTAATTACGCCAGTAAGTCTTCAATGAGAATTCTTTATCCGAATCCATGGATTCAACTAGGTTCACCAGGGCATTTCGTGTGTAGAGGGCCTTGAACGCACGAATAACGCCTTGATCCATAGGCTGAATCAGTGACGTCGTATTCGGTGGCAGGAACTCAACTTGAACACCGTCATATTGGAGATTGGTTGCGTGGCCACCAGCATTATCCATCAAAAGAAGGACTTTAAATTTAAGGCCTTTTTCCATAAGATAAAGTTTTACCTGAGGGATAAAGCATTGGTGAAACCAGTCCGATGAGAGGCTTTTCGTGATCCATGCCTTAGGGTTATGCATCCAATACACTGGCAGCAGATTCTTATTCTTGTTCTTCAAAGCCCTAGGGTTCTTTGACTTGTAGAGAAGCCCAGGCTTTAACATGGAGCCCGCAGCATTCCCGCACATGATGAGGGTAACGCGATCTTTGTGCGCTTGAAATCCCGGGGCTTTAGCTTCTTCCTTGAAGAGAAAAGTGCAAGATGGCATTCTCTTCCAAAATAAGCCAGTCTCATCCATGTTGAAGACTTGCTCAGGAGCATATTCCCCTTCAGCGATAATTTTCTTGAAGTCATTCTTGACGTAATTTTCTGCGGCAGCTGTATCTGCAGAGGCAGCCTCGCCATAAACTTAAACGCTTTTTAGGCCATAGCATTTTTGAAATTTGAAGAACCATCCATTGCTAGCAACGAACGGTTGTATCCTCGATGGAGAATTGCTGGAGGGTCCTGGTTGTGGGTCGTCGATATCTTCTTCTCTCTCCTCCTCTCCATGGTCGCCACTGTCGTCATCGGGTGCATTTGCAGCGAATGTCTCGTACAGCTTCTTCGCTTTTGTTTGTATGATATTGGTGTGTAATCTGATGTTTTTCTTTCTGCAATCAGGAATCCACAGGGCCAAAGCAGCTTCCATCCACACTACTGCCTTATTGCGGGGTGTTATGACCCTCTTTGCCGATCTATCAAAAGAAATGCTCGCTGTTTTCCTGATCTTTGCCTCGTCCTTTTTGATGTAGTGCACAGTAGATTCATTGAGGCCAAAATAGCGGCCGACATCCACAAACCTTTTTCCTTCTTTCAACATATCTAAGAGTTTTGCTTTTTCTACAATGGTCAACATTTTCCTTTGCCACTTAGGCTGACTACCAGGAGCCTTAGAAGGTGAAGGACGTTTGGGAGGCATTGCAAAGGTTAAATTATGCATGAAAACACAATCACAAGCAAAACGTATTAATAAGCACAACGAGAACGGCGTACACGTGAGTTAGACTGAGCGAGTGAGGCGGCACATTTGGAAATTGGAGGGAAAAGCAAACTGCAATGAAAGCCAATCAGACACCATGATACAGAAAATATTGAAAAACAATTCTGTGATTCGTCGTCTCCCGACCTTTCAGCCAATAGCATTCCATGAACTATCTCACGTAGGTGAGAGCCTCTTCATTTTCCGAAACGTTGATAGTGGTATCATATTTTACATGGTGAAATACTGTTAGTACTTTGTTTTTTATTATTTTTTACTGTTTTATTATTCTTAGGCTAGGAAATACTTGTTTTATCAATAAAATAATGAAAATTTTAATATTCACTAGGTCACGTAGGTGAGAGCCTTTGCGTTTTCCGAAACGTGATACCGGTATCGTATTTTTCATGGTGCAATACTGTTAGTACTGTATTTGTTTTTTACTATTTTTTACTGTTTTATTATTCTTAGGCTAGGAAATACTTGTTTTATCAATAAACTAATGAAAATTTTAATATTCACTAGGTCACGTAGGTGAGAGCCTTTGCATTTTCCGAAACTGATACCGGTATCGTATTTTACGTGGTGCAATACTGTTTACAATTTTTACTGTTTTATTATTCTTAGGCTAAGAAATACGTTTTTTTTTATCAATAAAATCATGAAACTACTGGAAATATAAATATATATGCTAGCTCACGTAGCTGTGACCCCAATACATTGTACGCTATCGGACACTATTTCGCATGATGCAATACTGTGAGTTATACTGTACGTACGTATATCTAAATTTATGTTTTTTACTATATTTTACTGTTTTATTATTCGTAGACTGGGAAATAATTTTTTTTTATCAATTAAATAATGAATTTTTTCCAATAAAAAAATGAAAATATTGAAATTTTTTGTTTTTCAATATTTTGATATTTTTGCGTATACCCATAAAATAAAATAATAATTTATCCAAAGAAAACTGCGATAGAGTGAGAACGCGAACCAAGAAACGCGAATAACCGGGGGAACACTGTATACAGTGTTACCCCAGTTATTCGCGTTCTCACTCTATCACGGTGTTTTTTTGGATAAATTATTATTTTATTTTATGGGTATACGCAAAAATATTAAAATATTGAAAAAAAGCATTTTCAGTATTTTCATTTTTTTTTTTAATTTACGTTGCGTGCTGTCATTTATAATGTAAAGGGTGTTATTTTAACAGTGCAGGGAGGGTTTATACAGTTCGTAAACGAAAAAATAATTGTAAATGAGTATGTGTGTCACGTAATCATCACCTCATTCATGGTAATTTTATCTATCACTTTCATAAAAATTTACGTTGCTTGCTGTTATTTATATTGTAAAGGGTGTTTTTTTTAACAGTGCAGGGAGGGTTTATACAGTACGTAAACGAAAATATAATTGTAAATGAGTATGTATGTCACGTCATTATCACCTCATTCACCGTAATTTTATCTATCACTTTCATAAAAATTTACGTTGCTTGCTGTTATTTATAATGTAAAGGGTGTTTTTTTAACTGTGCAGGGAGGGTTGATACAGTACGTAAACGAAAAAATAATTGTAAATTAGTATGTATGTCACGTCATTATCACCTCATTCACTATAATTTTATCTATCACTTTCATAAAAATTTACGTTGCTTGCTGTTATTTATAATGTAAAGGGTGTTTCTTTAACAGTGCAGGGAGGGTTTATACAGTACGTAAACGAAAAAATAATTGTAAATGAGTATGTATGTCACGTCATTATCACCTCATTCACCGTAATTTTATCTATCACTTTCATAAAAATTTACGTTGCTTGCTGTTATTTATAATGTAAAGGGTGTTTTTTTAACATTGCAAGGAGGGTTTATACAGTACGTAAACAAAAAAATTATTGTAAATGAGTATGTATGTCACGTCATTATCACCTCATTCACCGTAATTTTATCTATCACTTTCATAAAAATTTACGTTGCTTCTTGTTATTTATAAAGTAAAGGGTGTTTTTTTAACAGTGCAGGGAGGGTTTATACAGTACGTAAACGAAAAAATAATTGTAAATGAGTATGTATGTCACGTCATTATCACCTCATTCACTGTAATTTTATCTATCACTTTCATAAAAATTTACGATGCTTGCTGTTATTTATAATGTAAAGGGTGTTTTTTCAACAGTGCAGGGAGGGTTTATACAGTACGTAAACGAAAAAATAATTGTAAATGAGTATGTATGTTACGTCATTATCACATTCACGGTAAGTTTTCCTATCACTTTCATAAAAATTTACGTTGCTTGCTGTTATCTATAATGTTAAGGGTGTTCTTTTTACAGTGCAGGGAGGGTTTATACAGTACGTAAACGAAAAAATAATTGTAAATATGTATGTCACGTCATTATCACCTCATTCACTGTAATTTTATCTATCACTTTCATAAAAATTTACGTTGCTTGTTGTTATTTATAATGTAAAGGGTGTTTTTTTAACATTGCAAGGAGGGTTTATACAGTACGTAAACAAAAAAATTATTGTAAATGAGTATGTATGTCACGTCATTATCACCTCATTCACCGTAATTTTATCTATCACTTTCATAAAAATTTACGTTGCTTGTTATTTATAAAGTAAAGGGTGTTTTTTTAACAGTGCAGGGAGGGTTTATACAGTACGTAAGCGAAAAAATAATTGTAAATGAGTATGTATGTCACGTCATTATCACCTCATTCACTGTAATTTTATCTATTACTTTCATAAAAATTTACGATGCTTGCTGTTATTTATAATGTAAAGGGTGTTTTTTCAACAGTGCAGGGAGGGTTTATACAGTACGTAAACGAAAAAATAATTGTAAATGAGTATGTATGTTACGTCATCATCACATTCACGGTAAGTTTTCCTATCACTTTCATAAAAATTTACGTTGCTTGCTGTTATCTATAATGTTAAGGGTGTTCTTTTTACAGTGCAGGGAGGGTTTATACAGTACGTAAACGAAAAAATAATTGTAAATATGTATGTCACGTCATTATCACCTCATTCACTGTAATTTTATCTATCACTTTCATAAAAATTTACGTTGCTTACTGTTATTTATAATGTAAAGGGTGTTTTTTTAACAGTGCAGGGAGGGTTTATACAGTGTAAACGTAAAAATATATTAAAATATCTATGTACATATAGGCGGATCCTACTTCGCGGATTTCCTGGTTCGCGGCGGGTCCCGGAACCGAACTACCGCAATAAGTGAGTTAACACTGTATATATATTAGAAAAGTTAGCCAAACCTCTCCACAGTGTTATCAGTAATAGAACCCTTAGGTTCAAGGATTTTTTTTTTCTATACACCATATTAATCCCCTTTGAGAGAGGCTCCTGAACCACTTTTGGCCAAGATGGACCTTAAACCACTATCTTGTAGCAAACGCTTTATCAGTTTAGATTGGCATCTGTTGCAGTAATATAAAACTTCTTTAGAAGCTTGTAATTGCAGTTCTTTTTAAGAATAAATGGAATTGAAAATAGAAACTAAAGACTTCAGATTAAGTATTCTTTATAGTCCTCAAATTCATATCTAAGTTTGCTCTGGACAATACTGAGAAGTTCTGGTCTAAGACTACAAGTAAGTTCTCTTTAAAAAAATAAAATTGTTTTGCAATCTTTGTTGTATTAAGGTGGTTTTTAGAATGGCTATTTTCTTGTATTTTCACATATTATGTCATTCCACTAATACATATTAATTTGTCAGTCCTTAAATACATTTTATGTTGGATACTTAATACATCATACATTTTTAAGTTTTCTAGGATTTTGAGGATATTTAAAGATAACGTATATTAGTAGTATTTTTTACCAATTTGGCCACGCAATATCTACATACTACATACATTAACATAAATGTGTCATAATTGTATATGACCAGTGTCGTTACGGGTATACAGTATATTGATATTCGATTGCCTGAAAGGAAACTTAATTATAATGGATATATAGCACCTAATAGGTTTCTAGAAGGGAGAAACAGACTTGAGTACAATATAGTATTTCTCCAAGCCTTAATTTTGACTGTCTTGTGAACTATGCTGCTGAAATTATCTTGGTGAGCTATTGTTTTGGAATGAACATACTGACCTTCCTAGATGGAACGACCTCATTGAGCTCATAGGATGAAATATGCTGTCAAGTAGGCAGAGTAATAATTTTCATATGTCTTTGATTAACATAAAGGGTGAGGATGTACATATAAATGCAGGTGGCAAAATGAGTGTATTCTACATAAGGCTTTGTTACTTAATGATGCCATGGTTTTGGAATTCCATTGATGTCAGGATTTCATGTAGTAGGCTGGCCCATGGCACCAGACATCCATTGTGATACTACAGCTGAAGGTCTTTTGAATTTAAATAGGACTGTGTAGGACAGTTCTGTTTTAAGTCATTCTTCACTTGCGGTTGTTTTTGTACACCGGATAGTCGTTACACATCTCTTATTATGCGTTCCCATCTGACAAGTCACAGCACTCCATCTCTGTTTCTCTTTACTTTGTTTTCTTCGTGCCCAGGCCCGATGAGGGCATTATTATTATTTTATATATTTTTTGGCCCGTCCTGGTGTCACGTAAAAAAAAAATTTTTTTGACTGCAATGAATATTCAACCTAACATAATTGATATCCATGAAAATACACTAAGGCTAACATGAACCTTTGAAAAGAAGGTAGAGATACAACAAAAGAAGTAGTTTGTATAGTTCAGAAATATCAGTGCATATTTTAGGAAAATCATGAAAGTCAGCAATCTAAACAATATCATGGAAATGTGTTTATTGGCACTTCCTAATCAGAAAACCTAACAATAACCTTTCACAGGTGGTGTATTGTGTAAGGTGTATATGGAATGCAGCTCTTTGGAGTTTAGAAAATCTTTCCCCATTGGTCACCAGTGACAAAACCCAGCCTGTTTAATATACTTTCTATTTTTTTTGCCCGTCACTATTAAACTCCATTTTAATGTAGTGGACACAGGTTGGAGTTGGGAAATGAAGAATGGATGCCCTTCTTGTCAGCCTGTGGTGGGCTAGAATATGGGGTTGCCACATCCCGAGTTGAGTGCACTAACCACTGTGCTACCTTGATCCCCACAGGTAATATTCTGATGGTAGATTAAATATTCCCAAAAGACTAAAGCCTAATTATTCTGTGTACCTAACCCAAATTAGAGAATTTCCAGTATTTGTCATGTAGTAGGTTGGCTCATGGCACCAGCCTCCCGTTGCGATACTACAGCTGAAGGTTTTTTGAACTTAAATAGGTCTGTCCAGGACAGTTTGATGTTAAGTCTTCCTTGAGTTATGGTTCTCTTTCTATGCCTACAGCTACAATATTAATCACTCATCTTTTATTATCCCTTAACATATGACAAGTCATTACACTCCAGCTCTGTTTCTCTTTACTTTATGTATTTTTCGTGCCCAGGCCCGATGAGGGCTGTTTTTAGAATTTTGTTTGGCCCGTCCTGGTGGAAAAAAAAAAAAAATGAATCTTACTGTGATTCGAGTTATCTCCCTTGCCCATAGAAATTAACGGACACCCTAGATTTTGTAGTAACAAAAACTATGATTTTAATATTGACACTGATGTATTTTGTATAGCTAAGGTTAGGTTGGGTTTTTTAGACTGGATTTTGCATACACAGTGTATTTTGTGACATTCCCATGCAAATCAGCAATAATATCCGAAGGTTGACATTCTTGGTTTTCTTCAAGTACATTAATCACAGTGTTTCTAGTCTGTATATATTATTTCTTGTATTTTATGTATGCTTCGTATAGATACCATATTCACCACTGGCCTTGACCACAAGAGAACCAATGCCAACTCTGTTATTCGTAATGATTACTCAAGATCCATAAAATTTTTGTAGTTGTTTGTTATTCCGCTGATTTCATCTAAGAGATAATGACTGCTTTGGATGGTAAACGTCTGTGTCAGTATATATGATTAATGATAATACTTGTTATGCAGTAAAATGGTTTAGTTTTTCTTCATATGGATTACTCTTGTGAGGCTCAGAAGCTGATATTTACATTGGACTTGAATAAACACTGCATAGGTGCTTTCTCTTGTTAGTGTGTATGCAAATCACTCATATCTTCTGCGATTCTTTAAGATACCCTCTTTTCAGTATGGGTGTGTTTTTTTTTATTAATCTACATTGCTTAAATTCAAGTGACACTTTAGTCAAGAATTAACAATGTAGAGTCAGTGACATTTCTTTGTTGCTTAACCGTTCTCTCAAGGTAATTGTTAAATACAGGGTACTTTAGTAATTCGTTTTGTTCTTATTTCTTCATGAATTAACCTTTTTGACCTCCCTTGCCCACATAACCTGTAAAAATGATATGACACGCTTGTTCTAGTTAGCCATCATCATCAGGTATTCGTGGTTTAATTGCTAATTCTTTATATGTTGTTGTTGTTTGTCGTTTTGTGTCACTATTAGTCCCCATTCAAGAGTTTGTATATTTAAGTCCTCTGGTAACTTATCCACCTAGCACTGAAGTTTATTCATAACCTGTAGAATATATTAATATTGGCTGTAATCATTTAACATTTGTGTAAACCATGTATCTTCACAGTAAACTCTTAATTTCATAATTTTGCATATACATTGTATTTCTGTAGCTTTATTTACTTTTTAATACACTTATAATGTATACTTTTCCATATTAATTCTTGACAGTTAGGTGGGCTGATAGCTGAAACTGAAGAATAGTGTGGCATGTTCCCCCGTCTCTTGTGAGGACCTCCCTGCGGTGACACGCGCCATTGTTTTTAATTTCTAGCACAGTTCCATCATCATCTTTTTATAAAGAAATAGTGCTGAGAGGTAAACTTCTGTACTCAAAAATGTATCACCAGCCACCGCCGAATGTTGATTCAACCACGTCCATTGAGGTTGGTATGATGCCAGGTAGAATGCTGGAGTGTATACATATATTCTTTTATTCTTTGCTGACTTATTTAAGCCTTTATTGCAATTGTATTGTGTGATTTACAATTGTGTACACCCAAGGATAACTACTCCTTGTGATTTAAAGCCAGAGTTTGAATAATGTATGGTAATTGTCTTCCAGGGAATGTCAGGAGCACTGCCTTCTAAGACACCTGTGTCGTTACTGCAAGAATTATGCATGCGCCGTGGAATCTCCCCTAAATATGATCTGCTTCAGATTGAAGGAGCTGTTCATGAACCAACATTTGTCTACAGAGTGACTGTGGGTGAATTTGCTGGTAAGCATTAGAATTCTTGCATATAAGAATTCAGCTGCTTAAGAACTCGATTGAAATATATTTTGATGTGTATATATCACTAAATATGTCTATACATGATTGTATATGAGATATAAATATTGGGAAACTTCTTTCTTTTCTATTTTCTGTGACATTTGCCCCTTTCATGTTCAGCAAATGGCTCTGGCCAGAGTAAAAAAAAGGCCAAGCATGCTGCAGCTAAAGCAGTGTTAGACATCATCATACAGGGTGGTGCTGCAGGTACGGGAGGCCCAGCAAGTGGTGGGCCGGCTGGTGCACCACCCGAGCTGTAAGTACATAACATTATTTGGGATCTTATAAAGATGAGTAACCCCCAGAAAGTATAGTAAAGATAAGGTTAGGGTATATAACTTGCCTTGTAAATGTGAATAACTCTAGTGCACCCTGGGGTTGCTTTTCTATACAAGATCCCATTATTGTAGTTCTGTACTTGATATCAAGTGAATCGCTTCTCCACTTGTGATATTTAGTTGTGGTTCACTTGCTGCCACTAAATCTCTATTAAAAGTTATTTCTCTACAGAATCATTCTATTAATAGTAAATTGTTGCATTATTACTGCTATTTATAAGTACTTTATTAGAACTCATCTGTCATTTTGCAAAGCCTAATGATATTTGTTTTACGATACTATTGCATATGTGTGTACCTGCATGCGTGTGTGTACGTGTATTAGTGACTTTCATGCAGCTTGGTGTTTTGAGTGAAAGTTTAAATACATTATATTTCGGAAAATAGTGTCACAGTACGTTGTTGATTAAACTTTCTTGAATGAAAGAGCTTGATTAGTACAGTATTGGAAAAAATGAGTAAAAGTAGAAGTACTTACAAAACAGATGAAAGTCGAAGTTGGTAATAGGATTAGTCTGAAAGATAGAATAACACAAAACAGTACCAGTAGAAAAACAAAAAGTTATATACATGAGTAAGGATATTAGGATTATGGAGGAACATTTCCTATTAAGGTGATATCTTTGAGCTGTAAAATGGAAAATTGTCAATTTGCACAGTTATAAAGATGCAATTGTATTATTGTTGGGAGGCATTTATTACCTTGCAGAGCTTTAGAGAACCTGCCAGAGCAACTTCGAAGATATACTTTAAAAACTTAAATTATTTACTCATTTTCAATTACTTGGCATGGAGATCACGTATCTAACAGAATAATTAAATCTTTAATTATCAAGTGTCTGTAGGACGTAATTGATGCATATTTCTTTAATTGTAAAGCCTGTGTGTCTTTACGTCTGTACATGAAACACTCAAAAGATATACTGAAAAGGTGAAGAATGTGTACAGGGAAATTACCTGTAGATTTGCATAGTCTCCAGTCTGCTAAACTGGCGAGATCACTCCCCCCTCGCTTTTTTTTGTAGCTCCAGAATACCTAAAGGTGACTTGATTGAAGTGTAAAAATTTTTTAATCGAACTTAAAAGTTAATATTATTGAACATCGGATAAAATTTACATGACTTGGCTGTAAGTGAGAAAACTAAATGCTTAATCTGTGTGTACACAAATTAAAGTTGGGAAGAGAGGTTCTTGACCATGTAATGGTACTTGTTGAGTTGCAAGTTTTGATATACAGTATTACTTCAAAAAGGAGCATTGTATGTATGGACAGTGTATATATATATATATATATATATATATATATATATATATATATATATATATATATATATATATATATATATATATATATATATATATATATTGAGAGAGAGAAATCCCTCGCTATTTTGCTATTATTATTGGCTGCAGAAAGGGCATCCGGCCATAAAAATTTTGCCAAAACCAAAATATTATTATTATTATCATTACGAATTTGTAATTAAACCATTATTTTTACAATAAATAATGTAGTTTTGGTTAAATGGACAAGAGTCAATTAAAGAAGTTTCTCTCTCTCTCTC
>JAXCGZ010019450.1:45000-54804 GCA_037179515.1 Halocaridina rubra | reverse complement strand
ATATATATATATATATATATATATATATATATATATATATATATATATATATATATATATATATATATATATATATATATATATATATATATATATATATATATATATATATATATATATATATATATATATATATATATATATATATATATATATATATATATATATATATATATATATATATATATATATATATTATATATATATATATATATATATATATATATATATATATATATATATATATATATATATATATATATATATATATATAATATATATATATATATATATATATATATATATTATATATATATATATATATATATATATATATATATATATCTTTCTCTCTTTCTCTCACTTTCAATTTCTTCAATTTCTTACTTTCTCTTCACTATTCATTATCACTTCAAACACACACACACACACACACACACACACACACACACACACACACGCGCGCGCGCGCGCGCGCGCATGGCCGTAATCATTCTTGTAAGGAAGGTGGCCACGTCAAAGCACACACTCATTCACCAGAATCCAATTCATTCCATCTCATTCATCTTCGTTAAAGGATTCCTCAATCCCTCCCACTGCATTGCTTGGCCCACCCACACGCTGAGACTGCTAGGATCTTCTGACGTGGCTTCGAGAACTTGCATAAAAATGGAAATAAATGTTTGTTTGTTTATTAAACCGTCATACAATGAATTATTGCTTGTGACCGCGGCTCAGGCGGTAGCGTCCGCGACTTTGGGGCGTCAGGTCGAGGGCTCGCTCCCGCCACGGTCTGAGGTTAGCTAGGGCATGCACTCAGGGTAACGATTACATCTGCCAAAACAAGTCCTTCGCAAGAAGGCAAACGTCCTAGCCCTTAGTAGAAAAGGGAGTCCGTGACGTAAAACACGCTATGGTAGAGCCACAGGTTGCGGTCACATAATTAACATGGCGGTAATCGAGAGAAATAATTTCATAATTATAGGAAAAAACTATATATAATGGGAAACAGGAAGAAACGTAGAGAGAAACGGAGAGAGAGAAGGAAAAGTAATAATTGGGTAAAAATGGGTAAATGTGTAGTAATTAAAAACGAAAAGTAGATTTTCTGGCGAAAACATCAAGGCGTAAAGGACATATACCCGTTTTCAAGAGTCAGATGCTAGATGGAAATAGATCCTGTCATCCACCCAGAAAGTCTCATGATCAATTCCTCAATATGAGGATAAGTAAAGGGTAAAGGCGTCCCTCTTGAGGTCTTCAGTAAGGTGACAAACTCCTGTCCTGCAGCTCTCATATCAGAGAATTTGAAAGAAATCTTTTCTTTTTCTTTAGAAATCTAGCACCGTTTCAAGTGTTACATATAGTCGCCATGTAAATGGAGGTGGATGCAGACAGGTTGGAGCTAGGGGATCAAAGATGGATGCCCTTCCTAACACCCCACGGCGGGATCAAATCCACTTTGGTCAGGAAGGTCACTTACTCAAATCACAATAAATCTACGGGAGAGTGGCGCCGTTTGTTCCGGTTTTACGCCACGGACTCCCTTTTCTACCAAGGGCTAGGACGGCTGCCTCCTAGCGAAGGACTTGTTTTGCAGCTGAGCTGTAATCGTTATCCTGAGTGCATGCCCTTGCTAACTTCAGACCGTGACGGGGCGCGAACCCTCGTATGTAACTTAATACTAGCGTGAAAGGCGAATAGGCCTTAGGCCTTCGGAGAGCTTTTAGAGCTTGAGCCCGAGGTCATACGGATGAGACCCGCTAGGCACTGAGCCCGAGGTCATACAGGTGAGACCCAGTAGGCACTGAGCCCGAGGTCATACAGGTGAGACCCAGTAGGCACTGAGCCCGAGGTCATACAGGTGAGACCCGCTAGGCACTGAGCCCGAGGTCATACGGGTGAGACCCGCTAGACACTGAGCCCGAGGTCACACGGGTGGAACCCGCTAGGCACTGAGCCCGAGGTCATACGGGTGGAACCCGCTAGGCACTGAGCCCGAGGTCATACGGATGAGACCCGCTAGGCACTGAGCCCGAGGTCATACAGGTGGAACCCGCTAGGCACTGAGCCCAAGGTCATACAGGTGAGACCCAGTAGGCACTGAGCCCGAGGTCACATGGGAGGAACCCGCTAGGCTTTGAGCCTGAGGTCATATGGGTGAGACCCGCTAGGCACTGAGCCCGAGGTCATATGGGTGGAACCCGCTAGGCACTGAGCCCGAGGTCATACAGGTGAGACCCTCTAGGCACTTCTCTTCATATTTCGCATTTATTAATGCATTTATTCATTCACCACTTTCATTATTTATATATTGTGAGATATTAAAAACAAGATGGCGGATAGTCAAAAGTAATTCAGTGCATTAAAAATATATACGAATAAGCAAACAAGATGTCTGATCTGCAAAAGTAATCCAGTTGTTTAACAGGAAAATATAAATGCAATAAATGTAATAAATAAATGTAATATATAAATTACTAAATTATGAATACATTAATCATTAAACGTACATCTCAAAAAGAGAAAAAAAGAGGCAAAATAAGTTTATTACAGAGAGAGAGAGAGAGAGAGAGAGAGAGAGAGAGAGAGAGAGAGAGAGAGAGAGAGAGAGAGAGAGAGAGAGAGAGAGATGAGGTCACTCTCATAATATCGAGACTGAAGTCACCACCACCATGTGGTATCGTCTACAGATGCTGTAACTTCTTCGTCCTTATAGATTCACTCCTCATTGTCTCAATTTATTTATTTTTTTCGGTAATACTATTTTTCTTATCACAGTTAATAGCCATAAAAATTTCAAAATTCCACTGTTGAAAAAGCCTCCACATTCTAGCTGGCTTATATATTATTATTATTATTTTTTTTTTTTTTAATAAGCAATTAACTGTATATGGGGTCATGTGTGGGTGGGCACTCCCTGTGCTAAAGAAATGTTCGCTTTTCATTACATACTTGATCATATCTATAACAACTGTTAATTAATTCATACTGTATTTTGCGTCATGTGACTGCATATGCTATATTCAATTACTTTGTAAAGATAGATTTTTTCTTATCTACCATTCTCAATGTATATATATATATATATATATATATATATATATATATATATATATATATATATATATATATATATTATTTTTTTATTTATTTATTTTTGTGTGTGACACCGGGACAGGCAATACCTGCCCTAATCAATAAAGGCCCGAGTGCAAGGAAACACCAAGACGAAAGAAAAGAAAAAGGTTAAGGACAAGGCAGCGATGAGGTAATAGTATAATATGCCTTCCGGTTATAGTTCCTAGAATAATCAGTGGATCAGATTATGATACAAGGTAATCTCCGTGGCAAAATGGTAGCGTCTGCGACTCTGAGGCGGCAGGTCGAGGGTTCGCGCCCCGTCACGGACTGAGGTTAGTAAGGGCATACACTCAGGGTAACGATTACATCAGCCAAAACAAGTCCTTCACAAGAAGGCAACCGTCCTAGCCCTTAGTAGAAAAGGGAGTTCGTGACGTAAAACCAAATACAATCCACCCAATCAGTTTATGATACAAGTATACAGCTTCAACCATTTCTATTCACTAGTCGTTTTAGGATGAGGGAATGGAATTGGCATCCGTAGTTTGGCACTCCCAGTCAAAATGATTAGATTCAGTGATGTACACTGCCAGATATGTGGGGTTGTTGGTGGAACAGTATCGTCATAAGCTTGACACGCAATAAAAGGAAATATGTCCTTTCCACAGTCCTAAAATCATTTGTGTAACATTACCTCATCTCTGCCTTGTGCTTAACATTTTTCTTTTCCTCGTCTTGGTGTTTTCTCGTGCTAGGGCCTTTTTATTGATGAGGGGAAGTTTTTGCCTGTCCCGGTGTCACACACACAAAAAAAAAAAAATCAGCCTGATTTTTACTCTAATCTTGAGATGATCTCTCTCTCTCTCTCTCTCTCCTCTCTCTCTCTCTCTCTCTCTCTCTCTCGAGAGAGAGAGAGAGAGAGAGAGAGAGAGAGAGAGATAGTGCGTGCGTATATGAGAAAAAAAAAAAGCCGTGACGGGAAGAAAAATATGAGAATGGGGTTTAGAGGAGAGTATTTAAAAAAATAGAAAATAAATAGAAGGTCAAGGGAAAGGGAGGAGGAGGAGGAGAAGGAAGAGTAGGAGGAGAAACAGGAGGAGGAACAGGAGCAAGAGAAAGAGGAGGAGGAGGAGGAGGAGATCTGGAAGAAGAAAGGAAGTTATTAGGGCCTTTCTGGATAAATTTTGTAGAATTTTAATTGCCTGTTATTTTCCTGACAAGACAGTTAGCTGAAGCTGACATGTGACAGGTCGAGAGCAGGTGGAATGAGGAAGAATATAAAGGTGGAAAAAAAAGAGAGATTTGAGAATAGAGAGATAGATAAATAGATAGATAGATAGATAGACAGATAGATAGATATATGGTACAGAGATTGATGAATAGATAGATAGATAGATAGATAGATAGATAGATAGATAGATAGATAGATAGATAGATAGATAGATAGAGAGAGAGAGAGAGAGAGAGAGAGAGAGAGGAGAGAGAGAGAGAGAGAGGAGAGAGAGAGGAGAGAGAGAGAGAGAGAGAGAGAGAGAGAGAGAGAGAGAGAGAGAGAGAGAAGAGAGAGAGAGAGAGAGAGAGAGAGAGAGAGAGAGAGAGAGAGAGAGAGAGAGAGAGAGAGAGAGAGAGAGAGAGAGAAATAAGGAAACGTAACAAGGATAAAAATGAGGGATAGGAGAATAGGCATAGAATGACATAGAGGAAACATTAAAGATGGAATAAAAATAATTGCAATACATTTAAGAATAAAAAAAAAAGAGACTTAAGAAAATGTCATAAGGCCTGAACGAGGAGAGAGAACATTGGCATAGAATAATAAGAGGAAGCCGGTTTTACGTCACAGACTCCCTTTTCTACCAAAGGGCTAGCTAGGACGGTTGCCTTCTTCTGAATGACTTGTTTTGGCAGATGCAATCGTTACCCTGAGTGCATGCCTTTGCTAACCTCAGACCGGGGCGGGGCGCGAACTTTCGAACTACCGCCTCAGAAGAGGCACGATATGTAAGTTTTTAGGTGTTAAGTCTAGGAATAAAGATAAGTTAGATTAGGTTAGGTACATGCTAGATAAGGTTAGATCAATCTAACCTAACCTCATTGCTACAATAAGCACCTCAATAGTACATCAGGTGCCGTTTCTGAGACTGATCCTTTTTTTTTTTTTTTTGCCAAGTTCATTTATTTGTTTATTTAAACATCCTTCACTTCATGAGTCTAACCTAACCTAACCTACCCCCAATCCCAGATGGAACACCTAAACATTACATCAGGTGCCTCATCTGGGAGTCATATATTCCAAATTGCTAAATCTGCATAAAAAAAATTGGGAATTTTATTTAGTTTTCGTCATTGGTTTTCATCTTTTCAGTTACTTAAAATCTTTAAAGGTCTTATCCGTCCCTGCTTAGAATACTGCCCCTACATCTGAGGTGCTTCTTCTTATACTTATCTTGATAGGATTGAACCTAAGGCAATCAGAATCATCAATGCCCCTTTTCTTAGTTCTAATCTGGATTCTCTTTCTCTTTGCAGTAAGGTATCAACTCTTTCTCTTTACTATATCATCTACTTCCATCGCTGCCCTGATGACTTGCGAGTTGCATTCCTTTCCCGCTGCCGAGGCTGCGTAACTCTCGCCAAGAGGCCTAGTCTCACAGGCACTGCGAGGAGATCTACAGCTCGTGGCTTGGTTGGTGCAGCAATTGCTGCTTCCCATTCACCTACAGACTCTGGAACTCTCTTCTGCCTTCTGTCTTTCCTAATTCTTATAGCCTATAGTCCTTCAAAATGCGGATCTATCGTCATCTCAGGGCCTAATGCTGCCATATCTCTATGTCCTCAGTGCTTCTACTATTCTTTCAACCTGTCCTTTCCATTGTTTCTGCCTTGTCCTTAAACTTCTACTTTTCTCTGTCTTAATGTTTTCTTGGAGCCTGGACAAGATGAGGGCAGTTTTCTTGCCTGTTCCAGTGTCACACTCTTAAAAGAAAGAAAGAAAAATAAAAAAAACCATCGTGAATAAGGAACGACAATAAAAAAAGAATACAACATTCACCTGGGGGCGAAAACCCCTAACAGGCTCATCCCTCTGGTTGCGTATGAGAGAAACCTCTCCGTTGAGAACTATTCCGAATTCATAGAATAAGGAGTCGTGGCCCAAAAACAAGAAGTTAGGATAGGCCTAGGAAGTCACTGATGGCTGATACTGATATTATTTCTCAAGATATACATCCGGATGACGATCCACGAACGATGGCGCCTCAGACTGACAGACTTTTCTCTATCAGGCTTGTGGTGAAAGGGTGAGAAGGTACAATATGCAGTAAGTATGAAAATGAAATGAGTAAAGTGGGAATTGCACTGGATGAAGTAGGAATGTTGGAATACAGAAGTGATAAAACAATAGCTACCGATAAGGCGAGATTACCCAAGGGAATAAAATATGCAAACGAACACAAATTATGAAGAAGAAAGCATATAACTAAAAATGGGGGGACTAAATTTATTACGTACATCGGTGCGTATGTATGTAAAAGACGTTCGTACACAGTAGAACATAAGGTTTGAAGATATCCTACAACAGGTATTGAACATGTTAACATAATAATAACACTGAACTTTTAACATACAGTCTAAAATGGTAGGAAAAGCCCATTAAAGAAAACAATGAAAGTACTGGGGTGGCAGCCACAAGGAAGGAGGCCAGTGGGCCGTCCGGGAAAGAGATGGCTGGATTGTGTGGACAGAACTCTAAAAAATAGAGGAACATCCGTACAACAGATGGAGGAGGAGAGACTATACGCAGACAGAAGCGAGTGGAGGAGCTTCATAGATGGTCAGCCGCCTGACAGGTAGAGAACTATCTACTCAGGCGTATGGTGAGAAAAAAGGTGAGAAACCTTAGTTAAGGTCACGAAATTAATGAGTACTTCATATATATTTTCGTTGTTTTCTTTAATGGGCCTTTTCTACCATGTTAATATATGTTAATAAATTTAAATGAACCGCGGCAAGACTCATAAAAAAAAAGTATTAGGCAAGATAATATTAGACCTCACAGCAATCATGAAAAAATATGTGATAAAAGGGAAACTTGAAGACAAACAAAAAGTGACCTCCTCATATGTGGAGTCAAAATGTGAGGTCTTTTAGGTAATAATGGAAAATATGAAGAAAACTGACAAAATATTAAGAGAATTCAAGCCAGGTAAACAGAAGGAAATATACTTAAATATTTCCATGAAGATAAAATAAGCCAGAATAAGTGGGGGAAAAAAATGACATTGGAAATGTTTATATGCAGAACAAATCTTTTTCATAAAGATAACATACGCAAGAGGAGGCAAAAGGAGTCGGATAATATGCGATGAAGAGAGCGTGAAAAGTATGCAAACATGATTTCTCTGGCCAACACGTTAACTACTTTCCATGCAAAAAGGATAGCAAATATTAGCATACTTCGCTAACGCAACAACATGTTTAGTCAACAGCACTGCAAATTTTCGCCTTCTCCCCTCCTACAATGCTTCCCACCTCTTAAAAATCTCGCCTCTCTGCCCAGAGGTGGGAGGAGGAGGAGGAGGAGGAGGAGGAGAAGGAGGAGGAGGAGGAGGAGGAGGAAAAAAGAGGAGGTGGAGGAGGAAAAGAGGAGGAGGAGGAGGAGGAGGAAAAGAGGAGGAGGAGGAGGAGGAGGAGGAGGAAGAGGAAGAGAGGAAGAGGAGGAGGAAAAGAGGAGGAGGAGAAAGAGGAGGAGGAGGAGGAGGAAGAGGAGGAGGAGGAGGAGGAGCAAAGGAATCAGTAAATGACCTAGTCACTTAGGCACTTGCCAGAAGAAAAATGTAAATGACACGATCATGCAAGGGAAATCAGGCGAATGAAATTTTGTTTTCCTTTTTTTTTCCCTTGGTAAAAAAAAACTCCCAATTTACACTAACAATCCTTTCCTTAATTAATCTAGTGCTTATATATTTCCACATGTGTTGTTCTTCAAGCTTTAAGCTTTCTAATTATTTCCATTGCAGTAATATTAAAAGATATGCAAGTATGCATTGAAGTATCTAAAACAGGCTTTAGTGTAGTTACTATAGGGGAGGCGTCGAGGTAATCTTCTACATATCTACAAATGAGAATTCAAGTGCAATATAAATGTGTGTATGCGTATTTGTGTCAACGTGCATGCATGCATGAGTGCGCGCGCGAGTGTGTGTGTGCACGTGCGTTTACAGAACCAGTGCAAAAACTAATTATGATTCTCTTAAACAAACTTGTTTGACATGGTAAACCAAGCTTTCGGAAGTTCTGTTCCCATCATCAAGCTTGTACAAATTAAATAATAACAAACAAATATGAATCAGGAAGTGCTTCTTCCACTAGGTCCATAAAAAAATAAAAAATTCTATATCATGGGTGCCTTCACCTATGCTTTATTGACACACATTAATAAAAACTGTTTGTTGAAAGCAATGCATGTTTCCTTCGCACAGATTATAAGTGCATATACCACCAAATTATTTCATAACATATACAAATGAAGATAATCTTGCAAAACAAACTGGATCTATTAGGAGCAATTTTTCTTTCATCAAGTCCTTCTTCAAGTAGACGATCTTCTCCTGTCCCCAACCGCCTCTCTTCTCCACGCCTTTGCCGACGATTCTATCCCTCATTATTCCTCTGCCTTCTCATAGCAACTTCAGCTGCTACTCGTCATCTAGACTTTTATCACTCTTCCTTCAACTCTCAGCTCCGATTTACAGAGGGTATCTGTGTGGGACACCAAAAATTTAACTAAATTTAATGCCTCTAAGGCATCATATCTGGATGTCTCTGTATCTGCTTCTCCTGATAGCCCTATTGTCTTCAAAACTAAAGAATTTTACCCTCTTAATTCTATTAAAATATTAGAAATGTAGATAGTTACATAATTCAAAGATCTATATATGCTTTTAAATATTAAGGGATTCTGTTTAGTTTTCGGCATTACTTCTCCTCTTGTCTGTTACTTAAAATCTACTTAGAATACTGCTCTCACATCTGGAGTGCTTCCTTTTATACTTATCTCCTTGAGTGGGTTAAATCTAAGGCAGTCAAACTCATCAGTGACAATCCTCTTATTTCTTATCTAGATTCTCTTTATCTTTGCCATCAGGTATCATCCCTTTCTCTTTTCTATTGTAACTACTTTCATCACTGCTTTGATGAGCTGGCAAGTTGCACCCTTCTCCCACTGCCGAGGCCGCGTAACACTCGCCAAGCAGCCTCATCTCACAGGCACTGTGTGAAAATTTGTAGCTCGTGGATTGGTCGGTGCAGTGACTGCTTCTTCCCCTCCACCTCCAGACTCTGGAACTCTCTTCCTCCTTCTGTCTTTCCTAATTCTTATGACCAATCTTCCTTCAAAAAGAGGATCTATCTTCATCTCAGGGCCTTATGCTGCCATTATCGCTAAGTCTTCTTCATTCCTTCGATTATTCTTTCAGCCTCTCCTTTTCAAAATTGTTTATTATTCTCTTACTTCTGCCTTGTCCTAAAGCTTCTACTATGTCGCCTGTCTCGATGTCACATTTATATGAAAAGGTATATATATATATATATATATATATATATATATATATATATATATATATATATATATATATATATATATATATATATATATATATATATTTATTTATATATATATATATATATATATATATATATATATATATATATATATATATA
>JAXCGZ010019450.1:37500-40000 GCA_037179515.1 Halocaridina rubra | reverse complement strand
ATCTATCTATCTATCTATCTATCTATATATATATATATATATATATGGAATAACTAAGGGACACCAAATAGTAGAGTAACTAAGTCTAGGAGCTAGCAATGCGAGTTTAAGTCAGCTGCTGGCGTCAAGAAAGGGATCCATCCTTAACCTTTTAGCTCTAGCATGTCTGTCTTCACCAGGATTGGAATGAGGACCAACTGTGACATTAGACATTGCATATATTGTACCAAATATTACAAGTCACACAACAGATGTCGACAGCTCGAGAAGATAGTATTTGGCTTACGCATGAAGAGTGCTTAGCAAGAGGGTCTGCCCCTCTCTTTTTTGATCTCTTACTTTGTTTAATTTTCGTGCTTTTCCCTCCAATTCCCTTATAGCCTTCATCCCCCTCCCTTTTTTCCTCCTATCCTATCTCATCCTAAAAAAAAAAAAAAAAAAAAAAGAGCCCCAAGTTCAATTGCCAAATGTGAGTCATACAATTCTTTGTCTTCGTCAATGGCACTTGAGAATAAGAAGGAGAAGTTGAATGTATCTTTCGTCAAGGTATATCTTTGATGCTCTGTAGTTTTGTCCCTTTCTTGACCAATTGGAGATTAAGTGATAATAAACTCAAAGTAAAAGAATGGAGGTGCCATGGAAGGTAGTTTATCATGGAAACTGTAAAGGGGGGTTTACACGGTCAAACGGTTCGTCGAACGAGGTTCGACAGACAAGTATTTGAAGTGATGTTCGAACGTGTGAACGGGGTGTTTGGTTATTCGGACACGTTCGACAAACGCGTTTGACAACCAAATACCCCGTTCAAACGTTTGAACATCACTTCAAACACTTGTCTGTCGAACCGCGTTCGACGAATCGTTTGACCGTGTAAACCCCCGTTTAGACTGAGACAACCAAAAAGTGCCTCGCATGCGTTGCCGTAAATTTAGCCTGCTACTGAATTAGCTAACACACGCATTCGCTTCTTATAAACTTTTTAAGTGGGAGCGTCCTGTCTTTTTGACAGCTTCACATCATGGCTATAGGCTCAAAACTTTCATTTCCGTGTCTCGGACCACCTGGCTGTCCCTGGCAGCCAATCCATGTGTATTCCCTACCGAGGCACAACACAGATTCATTGAGTATATGCATTAAAATGCGCGCGATCAGCTGGGGAATACTATATTTATGAAATTCGGCTCGTATACACAGAAAAAGATATAAATATAGATAAGTAAAAAATACATAAATGAAACCCTTTGCAGGTTAAATGAATCAAATCTTTAAGCTAATACCATCAGGGATCACCAGACGCCTCATCCCTTCTTACCACATGCCCAAACCATTTCAGTCTCGCCTCTCTCATTTAAGCTTACCTACATGTAGAGGGTGTGGCCTAGCCAAAGAATACACATTCACCACAAGCCAAAACACACTTCAAGGAGCTTGGAGGTGTGATTGGGGTGTATTTTGGATTGTGGTGAATATGTGGTTTTTGGCTATGCCATCCCTATATATATATATATATATATATATATATATATATATATATATATATATATATATATATATATATATATATATATATATATATATATATATATATATATATATAACTTTTTTCGCTTTTCTAACACATGATAATGTAATTCAAATCCAAGAAGAAGAGAAGATATGTGTCGGTGAAAAAACTAACTATTACAAGAAAGAGAGAGATAATAATACTTTATAATAATAATAATACTTTATTTCCATTTCAATACAATGGGTATTCGTCAGCCAGGGTAAGCCCCAACCCCCCACTGTGGTGTCCACCCACAGCAGTTCCTGCCAGTAAACAGCTTAAACTCTCGGTCTTGGACGGGAACCGATCTTTCGACCTCGTGAATGCGAAGCCAGCGCGTTACCACTGTACTAGCCAGCACAGAGAGAGAGAGAGAGAGAGAGAGAGAGAGAGAGAGAGAGAGAGAGAGAGAGAGAGAGAGAGAGAGAGAGAGAGAGAGAGAGAGAGAGAACAATTAATTCATCATTCACTTAGACGAAAACAGGTGCACAGTAGAATAATAGTAGAATATTTTTTAATCAATTATTTATTTTTTCCTATTGGAGAAAAAGTGATTATTTTCTTACCTGATACAAGGTAAACCTTAGGGTAAAATACTCATTAATGCCTTAATGAAAGTGCTGGAAACAAGGTCGACAATCGCATTCAACTTTCAAAGATTTTCCAACTTATATGATCTATAAAAATTTCCAAGATTACCCCAGAGTCTGAAAAGACGCTCTAGATTCCAGGTAATTTTACAAAATTCACCTGATCATTAGAACGTAAATGCATTTGCAGATGTGGAGGATTCCGCCTTAACTATCTATTGTGGCTTAGCTCTTTTTACCCACTCTTAATCCAGCTGCCGTGATAAGTTGTTATGAATAAATTTTGTGGTTAAAATAACCCATGTCAAAATAACACCAATGATTAGCTGTTGTCTGACCACTGTTAAGGATCGTTTCTCCACAC
>JAXCGZ010019450.1:12500-35000 GCA_037179515.1 Halocaridina rubra | reverse complement strand
ATAATAATAATAATAATAATAATAATACTTTATTTCCAACATACATTGGGTATTCAAATATGGGTGTACAATTAAAATTTACAAGTAAAATCTTCCTTTAAGAGTAACTTCTTAAGATTATATTTAAAAGTATACACTGAACCAGCATTTTTTAGTTCTCTGGGAAGCTGATTATATAAATGAGGTCCACGAATGTTTATATCTCTTGAGCCAATATCAGTTTTAGACCTTCGTACTAATAAATCTTCCCCTTGACGGGTAGTTAACCCGGTAACTGAGCTTACTGTAGAAAAATTATACAAGCAATCAGGAATATTGTTTCTTAGTATATTAAAAACAAAGGTACATATATCAAAAACATATTTATCTCTAATCTTTATCCATTCTAGATCTTTTAAAACAGGAGAGATGTGCTCGTATTTTCTTACATTGCCAACAGCCACTCGTGCTGCAAAGTTTTGTAACTTTTGTATTCTTTGTAATTGAGTCTTATTTGTACATCCCCAAACTTTGAGACAGTAATTAATTAAACTCATAGCTAAGGACTGGACAATTATTATACGAGTTGATGTTTCAAATGAGTCTTTTACCCTATTTAGATATATTAGAGTACCCATTACTTTTTTATAAATTTCATCTATATGCATTTCAAAATTCATGTAACGGTCAAAATAGACACCTAGGTTCTTTACCGAGTTCATTGGCTTAATGATATTACCGTTAAAATTTATATGAAGATTGTCATCAACTTCTGATAATAATTGTCTGGATCCGATAAGAATAGATTGGGTTTTAGTTTCATTAAGTAACAGACCATTTTTTAGAAAGTAACGTTTAGCCATATACAAAATTTCTTCTGCTCTACGAATAATATTTTCTAAATCATTAATTTCTCCTTCAATTAAGATTTGAGTATCGTCAGCATATTGAATGACATAACAGTTAGGTAAATATTTTACTAGATCGTTTACATATATTAGAAAAAGTATAGGTCCTAGGATCGATCCCTGAGGGACCCCAAACAATACCTTCTTGGAACTTGAAACTGTATCTTTTATTCTGACTGACTGGTAGCGGTTTTTTAAATAGTTCTCGAACCAGCTTGGGTCAATGTTCATTTTTTTGCATTTTTCTAATAATATACTATGGTTTACACTATCAAAAGCTTTAGAAAGATCGAGTAGTAGTAGCAATTGAGCAACATGGTCTCGCTGCTAGGGCAGGGGATCATGGGGAGGGGGATCATAACCACGAAATGACTCCGTGTGTCCGGCAGGTTGTGGAAAAGTCGTCCAACGGAAACAGTTTAATAGAGATGCTGGAGGGATAATTCACGCAAATATTAGTTGTAATGATAATGATAATGATGATAGTTGTATTAATAATGGTAATAATAATAATAATAATAATAATAATAATAATAATAATAATAATAATAATAATAATAATAATAATAATAATAATAATTATAATAATAGTAATAATAATAAAAATATAAATAATAATAGGAAGAAGAAGAAGAAGAAGAAGAAGAAGAAGAAGAAGAAGAAGAAGAAGAAGAAGAAGAAGAAGAAGATTAGATGGAAGGAAGCGGAGGAGTAAGAAATTATTCACGGATGAAGAAAGGATGAAGAATGAAGACGGATGAGGGACAAATACAAGCGAAGCGTGCGAGATATGGGAAAGGAAGAAGAAGAAGAAGAAGAAGAAGAAGAAGAAGAAGAAGAAGAAGAAGAAGAAACGATAGTTCAGGGCTCTGTGACCTAAGAAATCCACCAGAACACGCAAGCTAATTTTCAACAGCATCACAACAGCGGTAAGCAAAATAAAAGAAGCAATTATTATTATTATTATTATTATTATTATTATTATTATTATTATTATTATTATTATTATTATTATTATTATTATTATTATTATTATTATTATTATTGACAAATATGTTAGTGAAATTGAGGTATCTTGTGTTTAAGATCATTATGATAACATTTGCCAAGATTTTACGCGTATGTATCTTGTTCATAAAATAGAAGTAATACAAGAAAAAAAAATCTGTGACCGGACAACTGAACCAGTGACAATTCAACCAGTGGACAATTCAACCAGTGGACAATTCAACCAGTGGAAAACCAGTGGACAACTGAACCAGTGGACAACTGAATCAGTGGGTTGGGTTAGGTTAGATAAATAGGTTAGGTTAGATATATATGTTAGGTTAGGTTAGGTTAGATATATATTTTAGGTTAGGTTAGGTTAGGTTTGGTTAGGTTAGGTAAGGTTAGGTAAGGTTAGGTTAGATAAATAGGTTAGGTTCAGTTATCACTGGTTCAATTGTCACTGGTTCAGTTGTCCACTGGTTCAATTGTCCACTGGTTCAGTTGTCCATTGGTTCAGTTGTCCATTGGTTAGGTTGTCCACTGGTTTAATTGTCCACTGGTTCAGTTGTCCATTGGTTCAATTGTCCACTGGTTCAATTATTACTGGTTTGTTGTCACTGGATCAGTTGTCCTAGAACCAAAGATATCTTAAAATATTGACGGACTTGGACTTAAAAAAAACAAATTTACAGATAAAGTAAAAATTAATAAAAATAAAATATAATTGTTGTTCCGGTTTTACGTCACGGACTCCCTTTTCTACCAAGGGCTAGGACGGTTGCCTTCTTGCGAAGGACTTGTTTTGGCAGATGTAATCCTTACCCTGAGTTCATGCCCTTGCTAACCTCAGACCGTGAGGGGCGCTAACTCTCGACCTGACGCCTCAGAGTCGCTGACGCTACCGCTTGAGTCACGGTGACTACAAATATATAATATTGATAGTAAATGAATATATTCTGAAAGAAAAAAATGCATTAATAATAAATATAAAAAATAAATTTAAAAAGCCAGCAAATAAATGCATTTAGAGATAACTAGATAAATAGACATTTAAACAAATAATAACATAAACAAAACTGAATAAAATAAATTCTGAACTATATCTACAGAGAAGTAAATTGCAAAAAAAAAAAAAAAAACTGTAAAGAAAACTAACACGAGGACAAGTGAGATCATATACACTTGACTAAATATATGTCAGATCTTCAGGTAAGATAAACCACAGGTGAGTCAGCTAATTATCCTATATGTGCACCTTTTTCTTGATCACCTGTTTCCAGCTTCCGATCTTTTTGATATTCACACGCCATGGAAAACTACCTCTAATTGCCAATGGGATAGAGGGATGGATAGGAGGATATAATAGAGGTAGCCACGCGTCACCTTTATCTGTTTGTCTGTCTGTCTGCCTTACAGATCAAGAAATACATAGAAACCGTAGCTATATTTATCGTCTCAAGAGCAAGCCTTTGAGCCCGAGCTCACAGTGGAGTTGAGGTTACAAGTAGCTTTCGTCGTCCATTTGTGACCTCACTTTAGCTTTTGTTTCGAGTCCCAATTTCGCCAAGGAAGCAAGAGCAGGTCCAACTCGGGTTCTCTAGTATGCAGAAGTCTTATTACTCAAATAAGCTGCGATAGCTCCAACATTCATAGCAGAATTTGCTTCTTATGGATGAATGTGGGCTTTGACTTGGTCAAATCCTAGCAAAGGTGATTGGTGCCATTGTGTGTATATATATATATATATATATATATATATATATATATATATATATATATATATATATATATATATATATATATATATATATATATATATATATATATATATATATATATATATATATATATATATATATAATATACAATGGCAACAATTCCCTTTGCAAGGAGTTGGCCGAGTCAAGGCACACATTCATTCATAAGAAGTATCTTCACATTCACTCCCCTTTGCCCCTTGTGGATAAAATACTACCCCAATTCCCCCCCACTACACTACTTGAGTCACCCATAAGTAATAGCATCTGAGGTTAATGAAAGTTTAAAAGATTTCACACTCCTGATTTAAAAAGACAAATTATTTTCATAATTTTGCCAGTCTTGGTGTAACTATAGAATATTCTTTCCTTATTTTCACACATTTTCCTGAATGCATTATTATTACAAGGTTATGAATTTCTCCTTAATATAAACACTGCTTTATCTATCCCATTGAAAGGTGAGTATTCATTTCCAGTCATCTCAATAAATTAGAACTTTCTTCTCAATGGCTTCTGCATTTCTCAAACGAACAAAGCCATGATAAAATAATATTTCTAGTTTCATCTAAATAAATTTACTTAATCAGAATAAAAGAGAATTTGAGTTCCACTTTCCAGAGTGGTTTGCAATGTATCTCTCAAAGATCCGGTCTAGCATAAAAAGAAAACGTGCTAGTACTCCAAATTTGCGAAGTACCATCAACTCAGCAGACTAAACGAGTTCTACATTCGATATATATGCAAAGTTATCTTAGAGGAAAAAAGTTTCTATAAATCCAGACTTCTACATTGGGTCATAATGCAAGTCCTGCAGTTCAAAAGCTTAGAATAATAGTAGGTTCAGGGACTCAAAACAACGAAAGATAACGCGATGATCAAGTGCAGCATAGCAATGAGAGTTTAAAACAAGGCAGCAAAATTCATTGTTCCACATCAATATACAGACATTTCCTGCCTGCTTGATCCAAGAGGAAGGAAGTTGTCGCAACAGAAGAAAATTACCTGATGTGGAATGAAATTATCCAGCCCTCACCCCTCCCATCACCAGCCAACCAATATTAGCGATTACTCTAGCAAGGAATTTCAAAGGCGCTTAACATCTGCTGTTGTCAACCCACCCTACCGACCAAAACCAATGAGATTCTGCCACTGATGCCTCCACCCCCCCCCCCCATTACCACATGAATATCAGAAGCGGTTTATTAGCCAGCCAGCCGCTGGCGCCCTTTTTAGGATAGCTTCAGGAAGCCCTCGGGATAAGGATGCTGGGGAGGTAGAGAAGAGGAACTTAAGGGTGTGGGAACTCTAGTCTCTATCGTGGGAAAAGCGGGTACTACAAGTTAGTTCAAGGTCAAAACAACGCCATGCCAACTAGGCATCTGTAATTTGAGGTCATGGCAGTTATAATATACCATTATAAAACTGTTTTATGTATTTGAAGCAGAATATATTATATAAATTAGAGAAAAAAATGACTTCCAGCTAAAAAATATAGCATACGTGTATTGTACATGAACAAAATATAGAATACGTGTATCGTACTTGGACACAGAATATACAGGAATGTATATACAGGTCTTAAATTAACACCAGATAAATAAATTCATCCACTTGCAAATTGAAAATCTAGTGGTATTGCCATTATCAAAAATATTACCTAACGCTGGAGAGGATAATATCCTCTTCACCGTTATAGTTAATATTTTGAATGGCAGTAACGTCGACTTATTTTTTAAATTTAACAATTGCATAAAATCCCAGCTGGTTTACCACAGAGATAATGATTCAATGTATAAAGTGGGAGTGTACATGCTGAACCCATGCAAAAATTGCAACGAGAGTTATTTTGGTGAGACGGGGAAGAGTTTAGACGTTAGGAAAGAAGACATGATAGAGCTAAGCCTAGTTGCAACCTCAACCATCTGATAGACTGGGATAAGCCAAAAATATTATACTAAGATAATGATGTAAGTAGAAGAAGCATACTAGAGGGTGAAATGATAAGCCTTTGGAATAGTTGTGTTGTTGTTGTTGTTGTTCCGGTTTTACGTCACGGACTCCCTTTTCTACCAAGGCTAGAACGGTTGCCTTCTTGCGAAGGACTAGTTTTGGCAGATATAATCCTTACGCTGAGTGAATTCCCTTGCTAACCTCAGACCGTGACGGGCGTAAATCTATTACTAAGGAGGGTATTACTTCTAACTTATCGATTTGTAAGTTCCTAAATATTGATTTAAACACTTTTGACACCACTCCTATTGCTCGAGCTTTTCCCCTCTCTCTTAAACAGGCATTGGAAGAACTGTCCCGGTGAATCTTATACAGATGCCGATGCTGTTCATGATACATCAACAATCCAGAACAGTCCAGCGACACCTGTGTTAAGATCAGTTCGTTTGGCAAGGCAATTTGACCGTAATCAAGAACTATATTTGATTAAAAATAAATCCAATTGCATATTTTCCAAGTTAAGAAATTAATAGACTAATATCTATTTCTAATTTAAATGTAATTTTAAGATTTTTGACTTAGAAAATGTCTTCGTAACAGTAATGTTTTTTTTTTTTTTTTTTTTTAAAGCAGTCTTAACTGAAGATGTTTGCTAGTCAAGCAAGAAAAAGCTCCTTTAAAAACGATTATAATTTAGATATACAAGTTGAATATTGTGGAATTTCATTATAAACACATAAAGAACTAACTAATAACTACGTAAAAAATAACTGCGTAATAATAACTGCGAAAAAATAACTGCTTCATAATTAGCTGCGTAAAAAATAACTGCTTGAAAAATAACTGCTTGAAAAATAACTTTGTAAAAAATAACTGCAATAAAATAACTGCGTAAAAATAACTGCGTGAAAAATAACTGCGTAAAAATAACTGCGTGAAAAATAACTGCGTAAAAATAACTGCGCAGAAATAACTGCGTAAAAAATAACTGCGTAAAAAATAAACAGACAGACGAAAATGACTATTGTGTACGAGCCACATTTCAGAACCACAGAAAATGAGAATAATAATATAGCTCCTTGCTCACGCACTAGAGATCCCGAGTTCAACTCCTCGCGCAGATTTAGTACAGCTTCTCATGGTCAAAGTCATTTACAAAACTAAAGGAGAGGGTAATAGCATCACTGGAGGGGTTAGTTCTTTATAAATGTCAAAGGTCATTGAGCACAACATTAGGTGCCTATGGTCAATGGTTAAAAAACATTTTCACAAACTCCATAAGAGTAAAACTTATCAACACCACAGATCTTATGTAATATATATATATATATATATATATATATATATATATATATATATATATATATATATATATATATATATATATATATATATATATATATACATGTAATGAAACACTAAAATATTTTCTCTTTTCTTAATATATTTTCTTCTCTTTAAGGACTGAATTTAGGCATTCTTTAAGTTTTATCAACATAACTTCCGGTAACATTGTTGTTTTTTCTATTAATTGATCACTAGCAATTGGCATCTGACCCTCTCCGGGAAGTACGCTACGAATTTCCTCTCTGTTCTCAAAAGGAAACGGAATTCGATGGAGGGTATTTTATCGTTTTTATTTTTTGCGCTCCTCTGTGATCGTATCTATATTTTACACCGAAATAGAAAACCAATCGCCTGCTACTTTTTCACTTCTATCTATCTATCTATCTATCTATCTATCTATCTATCTATCTATCTATCTATCTATCTATCTATCTATCTGTCTATCTATCTATCTATCTATCTATCTATCTATCTATCTATCTATCTATCTATCTATCTATCTATCTATATATCTATCTATCTATCTATCTATCTATCTATCTATTTATCTATCTATCTATCTATCTATCTATCTATTTATCTATCTATCTATCTATCTATCTATTTATCTATCTATCTATCTATCCATATAAATACTAGCATTCACTAGAATCTTTTAGGACATCAGGAGACTCGAACTTGCATTGCTAGCTACAAAGCCAAGCTGCCTTGACCAACTGAACCATTACAGCAGGTAGACATCTACAGATTATATTATAGTCAGTATAAAACAAGCATGTCTCCCGTCGACCTTTAATCGACTCGTTAATGCTTTCGTTGGAGCTTGAATATGCAAATTCAATATGCAACTACGATATTAATAATACTGTTTTCCATGAAATCTTGTAGGACGTGAAAGGACTAGAATTCGCGTAGCAAGCAAAAAAGTCATACTTCCTTATCTAATTGAGCCACTGCAGCAGATAAATATCTACATATCATGGAACAGCCAATTCATACAAGCATCTCTAACATCAACCTTTATTTAGTTTGTTAAAGTAGTATGTGGAGCTTAAATGAGCCATGGTATGAACAATACTATAATCTACGAAAACTCTTATAAGATATCAGGAGACTCGAACGCATGTTGCTAGCTATTTGATTAAAGCTTGACGGGAGATGTTCTTGCATGTACTGGTTGAGCCATGATATGCAGATTTTTATTTGCTGTAGTGGCACAGTTGGTTAAGACAGCATGACTTTGTCGCTTGCAATGCGTGTTCGAGTACCAAGATGTTCCATAAAGTTTTCTTGGATAACAGTATTACGGTGTCATTGAAAATAGGTATGCTCAAATTCCACCTAGAACTTGAACAAGTTGATGTAAGGTCGAAGGGAGAAAAGCTTGAATGTAATGAGTGTGATTTGATATGCAAAGTTTTATCTGCTGACGTGATTAGGTTGGTCAAGACAGCATGACTTTGTAGCTTGCGAGGTGAGTTCGAATCCCCAATTGTCTTAGAAAACTTTGTAGTTAAGAGTATGAGCATTATACATAATCTCCACGTATTAAAGGTTGACGGAAGAGACTCTTGCATGAACTGGCTGTGCCACAATATGTAACACACACACACACGCACACACACACACACACACACACACACACACACACACACACACACACACACACACACACACACACACACACACACACACACACACACACATACGCATACATTGGTCACTCACGAAAATCCGTTGAAAGATTGGTTAAAAATCTATTCCCTACTTGTGAACTGTTTTCATTTCAACATTGAATGTGCACCTGACAAACCATGTGTACAAGCGTGTGTGTGTAAATATATACACACATATGCATATATATATATATATATATATATATATATATATATATATATATATATATATATATATATATATATATGATTCTATTTCAAACATAAGAGAGAGAGAGAGAGAGAGAGAGAGAGAGAGAGAGAGAGAGAGAGAGAGAGAGAGAGAGAGAGAGAGAGAGAGAGAGAGAGAGAGAGAGAGAGAGAGAGAGGGAGAGAGAGATAATACAGTGGTAATTAAAAGAACGGAGGACACTTACCAAGGGAATAATCAACTTTCAAAGAAGCTAAAAAATATTCTTTGAGAGACAACAGCAAAAATAATTGCAGGAGAGAATTTAAAACGAGAAAACAGAGAAACACTCAACACAGGTTAATTGTGAAATGAAAACCGAGATTCAAGAACCTTAGAAGAGGAGAATGTAAAAATGTGAATATCCGAAACAATGAGAACTGAAAAAAAAAAAATAAAATGGATTAGTAAAAAGACAACTGGCTGGGCAGAGTAAATGTAAACGGATTAGTAAAAAGACAATTGGCTGGGCAGAGTAAATGTAAACAAAAAACAATACAAAAACAAACAAACAAACAAACAAAACAAGTTAAAGGTTAAAGATCTCTGATTATTGGCAGAGACAAGGGTCGGTGATACAATAGCAATCACGTGGATCCAGTGATCTTCAGGCAATGTCTGACTAATCATGTAGACCTATAGGAAATCACCGACCCCGCAAATAATTGCCCAATTTAATCGGTAACGCCACGAGGCAGTAAAATCTAATTTATTTCTCCGTAAATATGATTGTGTATGTATATGCGTGTGTGTACGTGTGCATGTTCCTTTTTGTGCGCGCGCGCGAGTGTGTATGTGTGTGTGTGTGTGTGTGTGTGTGTGTGTGTGTGTGTGTGTGTGTGTGTGTGAAGATTTCTGTGTATATTCTTTCTTTTCTTTAAGCCAAGAAATGAATGAACATAGTGCAACAATAGAGCCAATTAGGCCGCTTTCACACCAAAGTGGCACGTCACACGTGGCATGCCACGTGGCACGCCAGTTGAAAACGAACATCCTTAACTATATGAAACCTTTCACACAGAGGTGGCGTGACAAGTCCCATGTGCCAAGCCACTTCTGTGTGAAAGGTTTAATATATTTCCGGATGTTAATTTTCAACTGGCGTACCACGTGGCGTGCCACGTTATACGTGCCACTTTGGTGTGAGAGTGGCCTTACAGTTATATATGCATGCATGCAGGCATGCAAATGCACTCACGCACATGTACTTATGCACTCCCACACAATGCAGAACAATATTGCGTTTTTAAGGAATGCAGTATATATAAGAGTGTGGACGTATGTGTACATACATTAACATACACACACACACATACAAACCCACACACCGACATACACTCGAAGCTAGAAGAGTAAGGGGGGATATGGTGACAGTCTTTAAATTCCTTCATGGTTATGATAGAGTGGATAGGGATCGATATTTCGATATGGCTGGCTCTAGAACTAGAGGTCATAGTTTGAAGCTTCGGAAGAAAACTTGTTTGCAGGATGTAAGGAAATACTTTTTCAGTGTAAGAGTAGTTGATAATTGGAATTCGCTAAGCGAGGAGGTAGTTAATGCTACCTCAATCCATAGTTTTAAGGACAGGTATGATAAGTATCACTAAGTCTAAAAATGGAACCGATCAGGAGACGGGAAGATACGAGCTTTGGGCTCTTTCCCGTAAACACAATTAGGTAATCACAATTAGGTAATCACACACACACACACACACACACATATATATATATATATATATATATATATATATATATATATATATATATATATATATATATATATATATATATATATATATATATATATATATATATATTAGTGTGTGAGGAAGAAAAATAAAAAAAATATATGAAACAAAGAAAAGAACTTAACTAAAGTGTGGTGAAAAAGTATAAAAATAATACTATTTAAAGAGTGATAATCTTGGTAAATAACAGAACCTCGGTCCTTTGAAATCATTACGTCACACTACTATAATTACAGAACTTTCCTTAATGAACAAACCATGACTTACATGATGACACGTGTATGCAAATGACTGACCTGCCATACCAAAGGACGTGAATTCGAGCCCGACTCATTCCGCGAAGAAAAAAAAAACTTAAGCTCTGCCGTTTTGGCACTGTGTGAATGCGGAAGGGAGAATAGAGATATGGCATTGTTTTTTGTTTTATTTATACAGATAACTATACATGGGGACATGTGCACATGGGCACTCCCAGTGATACTGCAGTTGATAAACATTACAATCTATTTGGTTACGTATCAATAAAATAGATTGTAATCGGTTGTCGCCGTAACACCATCAGAATGGCAGGTATAAAGTATCGCCATAGAAATGGCAGACAATTAGTGGATTCAATTCCTACATGACCTCAAGCACGAGTAGAGGGAAGCAATGGTCAGTTCTGCAGCAAAAAAAAAAAAAAAAAAAAAAAAAAAAAAAAAAAAAAAAAAAAAAAAATATATATATATATATATATATATATATATATATATATATATATATATATATATATATATATATATATATATATATATATATATATATATATATATATATATATATATATATATATATATATATATAGACAAAAACATAACCGCTCCCAGAATCACACATGATATCCATAAAGTGTGAAGCTGTAAGGCTCCCACGATCAATGGAGGCCTCTTCTTTGTCTGTCTGTCTGCCTCTCTGTCTGCCTTGTCTAACTGCCGTGCCTGTCTGTCCGTCTTCCGAACTCGCTCCTCCTTTAGCGTGTTTGAACAGAAGATGAAAATACTCAGTGTACAAATACTGTTGTGTAGATTTTCAAAGGATCGTGACGCTTCTGTATTACAAATGCTTTGTATGTTTTTCTCAGAGCGTGTGAGTGTATGTACGCCTGTCTAGATATGCACCATTTCATGTGTGTATGTGTGTGTATGTGCGTCTGTGTGTGATGTCATATTTAGGTGCTTGATTTTGGGTTGAGGCAAAAGGCGGGTAAACAAATCGAACCTAAGCTATATCGATCTAATTTAGGTTGGGGTACGTTATGTTAACTTGCCTCTTTCCTCAACCTCATATAAGCATCTAAAATGCCCTACAGTCGCCTATTCTCTCTCTCTCTCTCTCTCTCTCTCTCTCTCTCTCTCTCTCTCTCTCTCTCTCTCTCTCTCTCTCTCTCTCTCTCTCTAAGTCAATGTGACACTTCTTTTTCATTATTCCTAATCTAATTTATCATTTCCACAGTAGGCACCTTAAGTACCTCGATCCCAGATGATGCACCTGTCTTCAAGACTGATTGCTAGGTTAGGTTAGGTCACGTTAATCTGACCTCACATTTTCTTTCTTTTGTGGACAGTTTCAAGTGCTTGAATCATCTCCTCATTGACCTTGTTAGCTGTCTTGTGAGACATTACTTCTCCAGTAAGTGGCTGAAGGACAGGCTCAACTCTTACAGCCTAGGAGACCTTTTCCATTACAGTGATAGTTATATCCCGGATTGCATCATGCCATATCATGATCATTAACAGAATCTCTCCATTGGCATATGTCATGTAGCCCCATCTTTGGTAATGCATGTCCCAAAGCAATGATATCTGTACATATACACATGCCTTTTTCCCTTGTAAGGGGGGTGGCCGAGCCAAGAAACACTCATTCACCATGATCCACATACACCTCAACCACTCCTCTCAGCTCCTTGGGGATAAAGGGTTGCCACGTCTCCCCCTCTTCCACCCTACTTGGGTACCCACAAGGTAGGCGGGCAAGAATATCACACAATGAGCCCCGACACCCGCAGCTGGTTTACCCCTACCGCTTCATCACATGGCATTTTACTTTGAGTTAGAAAAAAATTAAGCCAGCTGGAGCATTTAACATCCTGAAGCATTTGAATTCTCCTTTTCATTTTCGAAGTTATTTGAGGTAAAATTTCATGAAATTGTTTCGTCTACTGATATATGATCTGCTAAAAGTGAAGTCACTCGAGTGGAGTTTTGGTACTCAAATGGAAACATTTATTTACAGGGTTGGTTAAATCTTAGATCTCCCATTTTTGACAGAGTTGGAATTAATTCATATCTAAGGTTATTTTCAAGTGACTGTAGGTTATCTTCATTGTCGAATACCTTAGCTGACATGAAGGTCATTTTATATAATATAAATGAATCATTTCTGCTGCATGGTATCTTGTATTTGCAATTTCTCTCAATTTGTAAACCTCTGAGTCCATTCTTCTATTCTAACTTGAGTAAACTCAGTGTGATATGATGACTACTACTACTACTACTACTACTACTACTACTACTACTACTACTACTACTACTACTACTACTACTACTATGATAATGATAACAATAATAAGGAAAGCAAAGTATATCTATTGTGTACTAATTTATCTGACCAATGAAAAAGTGCGATCGAGAAGTACTGCTAGTAGCTCCCAGCCACAAGCTGCAAAATTCTGCACTTATGTAATAAATACATAAATAATATAATAAATACATACAAGAATAAATAAATGAATAAATAAATACATGTGTATGTGCGCGCACGTGGTTTCTTTAACATATACGGCTTAAGTAACATGAATAGAGTAATTTGGCCTCAGAAAACGGAAGTCTTTTTCTTCATTCTTTCGTTTTAAGTCTCATCTTCTTGACAAGTTAAAATTGTTTTTTTCTTCCCCAGCCATCAGGTTTCTCTCTCTCTCTCTCTCTCTCTCTCTCTCTCTCTCTCTCTCTCTCTCTCTCTCTCTCTCTCTCTCTCTCTCTCTCTCGCCTATATCTGCAATCGCGTTACATAACATAAAACAACCACCAGTGTGTGTGTATATATATATATATATATATATATATATATATATATATATATATATATATATATATATATATATATATATATATATACATATATCACGAAAATATGAACACGTGACACGTACAACTGAACAGAGGTCATCTACGAAGGAGAATTAAAAAACGGAGAACCAAGACCTTTCAGGTTATATTTTGCTCCATCTTCAGAGCAATTCAGTTGCTCTGAAGATAGAACAACTTACAGCTTTAATTCCCCAGTTCCAACTTATCTCTCGCCACCCCCATTTCGAAGGCGAATAATAGTAGAACACAAAACAACTGACATTTCTTGGATACCATAACCATCAACATTTACTGACGTCTCAGGCGCCAAACGTGCAGTTGTTTGTGGAGAATTTTGGCATTCAGAGGAGGGTCTAATCTTGGTGGTAAAGTAAGCAGTTCCTACCCAGCATCAATACACATTGAATCTTTGGGACGAATCACAGAGGAATGTAAAAAAAAAATAAATTCATCAGAGACTCGCATTCTACCCATTTCCGACGCCCACTGCCCCACTACCGAGAACATCCTGTTTGATACCCATGAAGGTCTTTCCACTTGTCTGATCTTTGCTTGTTTATGAACCTAGTGACTGAATGGATGAAAAGAAGGGGTCCAGTTAAGACCCGAAATATAGCATTATTTTTTCTGTGTTTTTCACTGATGGGCTTCCTTAAATATATATATATATATATATATATATATATATATATATATATATTATATATATATATATATATATATATATATATATATATATATATATATATATATATATATATATATATATATATGTATATGTGTGTGTGTGTGTGTGTGTGTGTGTGTGTGTGTGTTTACTTTATCAAGTTTAGAATTAATTTAAATTTATGCGCTTCAGTGAGTATATATGTTTTATACATATTTTCAAAACAGACTCTTATGCTTCTTGTCTTTAAGTTATCGAAAACGAAATTTGGGTAACTCATGTGAAAGCTATGCGCTGTTCCACTTGCAACGAAGGGTGGTAAACCAAACCACTACTATCTGCTTGCCATAATTGGGAATTATTTTAGTTATGCATGACCAAATATAGATTGTAATGTTTAACAACTGTAATATCACTGGGGGTGCCCATGTGCACTTCCCCATGTACAGTTATCTGAATGAATAAAAGTATCTAGTCAGATCTCCAAGAAGACCTGCTCCACTATCGATATCCGGCATATTTTTTATGTAGTTAGAAACAAACATTTGTTGACTGGTTATATTCTTCATCTTGAAAACAAACTGTCACTTCTAGAGTAAAGAATAAACACAGTTTCAGGAATACTAACCATAATTATGAAATAAAAAAAACATATGAATATTGGTTTTCCCTCATTAGTAGTATTCTTCATGAAAACAAGAAAACACGTTTCCGTGTCTTTATTTCTTTCAAATTCTCTGTTTTTCTCACATGGCTCAAGTTATGACTTAATAACTTTTGGATCTCCTTACTTCAACCAACAGACATTTCCTTATCTCTCTCTCTCTCTCTCTCTCTCTCTCTCTCTCTCTCTCTCTCTCTCTCTCTCTCTCTCTCTCTCTCTCTCTCTCTCTCTCTCTCTCTCTCTCTCATTTTATTTAGACATCAACCAATAGACATTTCCTTATCTCTCTCTCTCTCTCTCTCTCTCTCTCTCTCTCTCTCTCTCTCTCTCTCTCTCTCTCTCTCTCTCTCTCTCTCTGTGAAATGATCCTTGGGGCATCATATTCTAATTACCCTCTTAGAGATAGTTGTGTTTGTGTGTGTGGGCGTCTGTGTCTCTGTATGTTTATATGTTGACAGATTTGTGTGGGAAGGTGTATATCTGTATGTAAAGTAGACGAGGATTTTACGAATGGTTGACTCTAAAGGAAAGGGGGGAGAGAGGATGTGGGGAGGGAGGGGGAAGGGTGGGGATGAGGAGACATAGCCAGAAGAGGAGGACGGGTAGTCATTCAATACGTAGTGAATGAATGTGATTACCTAATTGTGTTTACGGGAAAGAGCCCAAAGCTCGTGTGTGTGTGTGTGTGTGTGTGTGTGTGAGAGAGAGAGAGAGAGAGAGAGAGAGAGAGAGAGAGAGAGAGAGAGAATAAAAAATTGATATGATCAGAAATAAGGCCTAATTATGGCAAGCAGTCTACCCCCCAATTAAAGGGGGAAACAGCCAAGGTAGATAGATAGATAGATAGATAGATAGTAGTGGTTCGGCTTACTACCCTTCGCCGCAAGTGGAACAGCGCATGACTTCCACAAGAGTTCCCCGAGTTCCGTTCTTCAAGACGGTGTGCATAGCATCCGTTTTCGATAACTTAAAGACAAGAAGCATCAGAGACTATGGCACTGCTTAGGTGACAGCTCCTGTAAACTCAGAAAGATGATTGAGTACACTATTAGGAATTTGATAGCCAGTGGTTGTAACATTACTGTCATGAAAGTGAAATTCGATAAGATGAATAAAAAACGTCTTGCAATTAGATAGATAGACAGATTCGGTTTTACGTCATGAACTCCCTTTTTCTACTAAGGGCTAGGACGGTTGCCTTCTTACGAAGGACTTGTTTTGGCAGATGTAATCGTTACCCTGAGTGTATGCCCTTACTAACCTCAGTCCGTGACGGGGCACGAATCCTCGACCTGCCGCCTCAGAGTCGCAGACGCTACCATTTCGCCACGGAGACTCTAAAAAGAAAAAAAATAGTGAAGGACCTAATGTCAAATTGTAAAGCGGGTCAGCTAGTTCACGCGAGTACATTGAATGAATAAATGCATTAGGGCAAAGGTGGAATAGAATCTGCATATATTGGAATTTTAATAAGGGTTCCCATTTAGAATATATATATATATATATATATATATATATATATATATATATATATATATATACATAAAGAGAGAGAGAGAGAGAGAGAGAGAGAGAGAGAGAGAGAGAGAGAGAGAGAGAGAGAGAGAGAGATATGACCCTCCTCTTGCATCATGATATATAAAAAAAAAAGAAATAAATCTTGTTTTTATTGTGTGTACAATGAAGAAATGCACCAATCTTTCTCCATCTCTTCCTCTTAAGTATTTCAGCTTAATATTTACTGACCCATAAAATTTCGGCGAATGAAATGATCCTTCGTCGAATGAGTGTATCTCATATTCATGGGTTTATTTTTAATTGTGGCAGCCACGAGGAAGGAGGCCAGTGGGCCGTCCGAGAATGAGATGGCTGGATTGTGTGGACAGAACTCTAAAAGGTAGAGGAACATCCATGCAACAGGTGGAGGAGGAAAGACTATACGAAGACAGAAGCGAGTGGAGGAGCTTCATAGATGGTCAGCCGACTGCCAGATAGAGAACTATATACTTAGGCGTATGGTAAGAGAGGTGAGAAAAGTATTACTCTTTGACAGATTATGAATTGTAGAGGTACTCCTAGGCCAACGAGAGGACTTGAACCACAGAGGACTTCATGATATAGAATTAATTAATAAAGTGCAATTAATATATTAGGCATTTCTGCTGTTCCGTGGTTGGCGCCACACGTGGTACAGCCACCCCCTGCATCGTGAATCAGTCCACCCGCTTGTCCCAGGCGGCCGATGAGTTTCCAACCATGGGACAGCACACACTCATTGGTCTACCAGGCCTAAGAATCTAAGTTCGAACCCGACTCATTCCTTAACGATAGATAGGTTTATCTGGCTGTGAATGGTTTGATATATCAGAGGATCTGAGTTCGTAGACGGCTCGTTACGTGGAGAAAAAACAACAACTGTTTCGGCCTGTCCAGGATGTGCAAGGGTACGTATAGCAGAGGTGGCTGCCAACTGAACATGTATGATAAGTACACTAATGGAAAGGGACCATGGTAGCGCATTGGTAAGGTGTGCGATTTGGGAAGTAACCAGCTTAATATGGGTTCGATCCCTCCGCGGGGCATTGCGAAAGACACCCAGCCTTATTTCTTCATCTCCAGCTTGTCTGTGTGCACTCCTGATCGAATGGGGACTATCTGTGTATCACTAAACAACTTAAGTGAAAACTTGTCTTGGAAGAGAATAAAAGACTTAAATTTTCGTCATTAGAATTTCATTATCAAATTTACTCCAGCAATACAAGTCTTCCGTATATTTTATCAGTAATAATATAACTTACAAGTTAAAAAAATGGAATTATATTATCATTCTTTAATAAGAACTCAATTGTTTATTAACATATACATATAGGGTAATTCAGTACTATTTAAAAATTAAATATCTATGTATTTGGTTCTAACTGGACCCCCTCTCATGCACTTGTGAATATAATTACGCTCACATGTGCTTGAGAGACATTCCACTTAGAAACCGATAATTGATTATGCAGTTTCTAGTAATGTTTCATATAGATAGATAGATAGATAGATAGATAGATAGATAGATAGATAGATAGATAGATAGATAGATAGAGAGAGAGAGAGAGAGAGAGAGAGAGAGAGAGAGAGAGAGAGAGAGAGAGAGAGAGAGTGCCCCGTGAAAAATTCTTAGTGACACAAAAGACCTGGCACTATATAATTTTCCAGTTAACGTTTTTCCACACGGCATCTGAATACACAAGGCCAACTGCGTACTTGCTGTTTACTTAAAGAGATCATATCTCTAACACTCCCTGTAGTTACATTCTAAAGATGTCAGCATATTGTAACACACTCTTAAGAGCTCTTATCCCCCAGGAGACCCGGTGTTACAGCCCAGAGAAGCATGACTTGTCAACATAATTTAATTTCTGGCGGGGATGCAGCCATCCTTCTTTTCTCGGGAGAGTTTCTCGGCTCATAAGGCTGTTTACGAGAATTTCTCAGGCGTAAATGAAACCGTAGAAGCCATTGGATTTCAATGAGGCTGTTCAGGGATTTTCATAAGGTCTTCGGGCATTTCCTAAAGTTACTTTTTAAGGGATCCCTTGATGATATTCAGGGATTCACTGGAGCTATTCAATGATTAAAAAAAAAAAATCTACAGCTTTTAACAGATTTGCTAAATGTACTTAGTGTCGTGGCAAAACGGTAGCGTCCGCGACTCTGAGGTGGCAGGTCGAGGGTTCGCTCCCCACCACGGTCTGAGATTAGCAAAGGCATGCACTCAGGGTAACGATTACATCTGCCAAAACAATTCCTTCGCAAGAAGGCAGCCGTCCTGGCCCTTAGTAGAAAAGGGAGTTCGTGACGTAAAACCAGCTTTTACTTAGGGTCTAAATAAATATCCTCACTGGGTCACTGAAGTTATTTTGGGGTTATCTGAAGCTTTTCAACATTTTATGAAAAATATTATAAATTTAAAGTAGTTATTCAGGATCAAATTAATACTGCTCAGTGGGGCCATTGAAGCCATCTAGGGGTTAAGTGAAGCTATTCCAGGATTTATTTAAGAGCTTCACTGAAGCCCTGTGCCGCGGGTCAATGAAGCTAGTCAGAATTAGCCGCCTGGCTAGTACAGTGGTAACGCGCTGGCCTCGCATTCGCGAGGTCGACGGATCACACCCCGTCCAGGCAAGAGAGTTTAAGCTGTTTACTGGGGAGTTTACTGCTGTGGTTGGGCACCACAGTGGGGGATTGGGGCCTGTGCGAGCTGGCGACCACCCTACGGGTCCTCCATGACCTGTTGCACCCATCCATGGGTGGAGAATCTATATATATATATATATATATATATATATATATATATATATATATATATATATATATATATATATATATATATATATATATATATATATATATATATATATATATATATGTATATATATATATATATATATATATATATATATATATATATATATATATATATATATATATATATATATAAAAAGTCAGGATTTCAGTGAAACTTACTTTGCGATTTACTGAAACTATATAGAGATTAACCTATACTGTAGTTCATTGGTAGAGCGCACGGGTATAGAAGTGACGATCAAGACAAACGCGGGTTCGATCCTACCGCGGGGCGTTAGGAAAGGTATCCAACCTCAGTTCCCCAGCTGCAACCAGTCTGTGTCCACCCCCATTCGAATGGGGACGAAGTGTAATATGGTTCGATCCCACCGCGGGTCGTTGAGAAAGGCATCCAATATCAGTTCCCCAGCTCCGACCTGTCTGTGCCCACCCTCATTCAAATGGGGACGAAGTGCAACATAAAAAGGCCCAAAAAATCAAGGATTCATGAAACTATTTAAATACTTACTAAAATTATTTAGGGTCTCAATGAAGTAATTCAGCTATACATGGCTTGAAAAGAAGTGATGTGATTGCTTTGGTTAATTGATATTTGATGGCTGCCGGACAGACGATTGCTCTGTTTCCTCAGGTTGTTGTTTTAGATTCTCTACCCACGGATGGGTGGAACGGGTCATGGAGGACCCATAGGGCGGTCGCCAGCCGGCACAGGCCCCACCCCCCACTGTGGTGCCCAGCCACAGCAGTAACCTCCCCAGTAAACAGTGTTAAACTCTCTTGCCTGTACTTAAGGAACCAGAACCATTTCCTATTGTCCCCCCTACCCTCCCCCCACTATAATCGTCTTTGCTGGTATTAAAGCCAGGATTTGAACATTTACCCCATTTTCCCATTACCATCATATTTGCTTGTATTAACATCTGGCTTTGAATATTTACCCCCCTCCCCATTCTTCATTAAAATCATATTTTCATGCCATAATTTCTAGATATGAACTTTAATCCCCTTTACCATTAGGATCATATTTGCATGTATTAGGTTCTGGAGTTGCACATGTAAGTGTATGGAAAAGGTATCCATGCTCCAGATCCTATAAAACATTATAAATTGAAGGCAATAGAAAATGAAATATAGCAAATGGATGAAAAGCAGGGACTGGATAATGGCATGTATAGTGCAATGTATTTGGTCATTTGCTTATGTCTTAAAAGCTCATATATATTTAAGCTCATACGTAACTAAATACCAAAATAAACATGTATATATATATTTAGATATATAGATAGATAGATAGATAGATAGATAGACAGATAGATAGATAGATAGATAGATAGTCTAAAGTTATTAACATGAATAATTGCATGGAAACCAAAATCTTGAATCAATACCAAAAAGAAAAAAAATAGATAGATAGATAGATAGATAGATAGATAGATAGATAGATAGTCTAAAGTCATTAACATGAATAATTGCATGGAAACCAAAACCTTCAATCAGTGCAAAAAAAAAATAAAAAAGAGAGAGAGATAGATAGATAGATAGACAGATAGATAGATAGATAGTCTAAAGTCATTAACATGAATAATTGCATGGAAACCAAAATCTTGAATCAATGCAAAAACAAATATATAGATAGATAGATTGATAGATAGATAGATAGACAGATAGATAGATAGATAGATAGATAGACAGATAGATAGATAGATAGATAGATAGTCTAAATTCATTAACATGAGCAATTGCATGGAAACTAAAATCTTTAATCAGTGCAAAAAAAAAAAGATAGATAGATAGATAGATAAATAGATAGATAGATAGATAGATAGATAGATAGATAGATAGATAGATAGTCTAAAGTCATTAACATGAATAATTGCATGGAATCTAAAATATTGAAACAGTACACACACAAAAAAATAGATAGATAGATAGTCTAGTCATTAACACCAATAATTGCATGGAAACTAAAATCTTGAATCAGTAAAAAAAAAACACACACACACACACACAAATACAAGCAGGGTAAATATTTAGTTGTTTATTCTGGCCTGTCCAATAATTTACGCAGTTTAAAATAAATAAACAAACGCTTGGTCACGATTCTCATTTTTTCATGAGATTTGAGAAAGAACAGATCATAAGTGATTTCAAGCAAACCCTTCTGAATTTGAGCCTTTGCATGAAGGTCAAACAACAAGGTCAAAAGCAGCCGCTTGATTTAAGATGAATGGGGCTGAGGCCCCCTCCCCCCCAAAGCAGCTGACCTTTTCTCCACTAATTACGGGTTGCGATTCGTCACGCCACGTCTTTTATCTATGCTTGTATTATGACCATCGTTGTGCTTGTTATCTGACTGGACAAGTTGAAGATATAAGAACAGTGGCGGTGGTGGTAGTGTGTGTGTGTGTGTGTGTGTGTGTGTGTGTGTATGTGTGTGTGTGTAATTACCTAATTGCAATTACCGAATTGTGCTTACGGGAAAGAGCCTTATCTCGCAATTCCCTGTCTCTTGGTCTATTCCATTTTTTCTACTAAATGATACTTATCATATTTGTCCTAAGAAATATGCATTGAGTTAGCATTACCTACCTCCTCGCTTAGTGAATTCCAATCTTCAACTATTCTTACAGGAAAAGAAGTACTTTCTTACATCCTGCAAAGGAGGTTTCTTACGAAACTTCAAACTAAGAACTCTACTTCTAGAGCCAGTCATAACAAAATATCGATCCCTATCCACTCAGTCAAGATCATGAGGGAATTTAAAAACAGTCTCCATAACTCCCTCATTCTTCTAGCTTCAAGTGATGGTAAGTCCAGTTCCCTCAGTCTCTCCTCATAACTGATATTGCGTATTTCTTGTACCATTTTCGTGGTATGTATGTGAACTTTATCCAGCTTATTTATATGCTTTTTCAAGTGTGGATTAAAAAAGGGTGCTGGATATTTAAGCTTTGGCCACACATAAGTTACATAAATATTTCTGAACATTTCCCATGGCCGCGTGTCTGAAGACCACCTTTACATTTGCAAAATTACCATATGCTGCCCACACTATGCCTATTATATGCAATTTCTGAGCCAAATCTGCCATAAATAAC
>JAXCGZ010019450.1:0-7500 GCA_037179515.1 Halocaridina rubra | reverse complement strand
CCTGCAACTGCTAATCTTTCATTTTTAAGAAGAAAGTCGCGTTACATACGCGTAACGTACAAGTCATAACAACAACAGGAAACAACATTTTTTTTTAATATTAATATAATAAAATATCTTTTTCTTTTTTTCTTTGGCTTCTTCTCATTATTATTATTATTATTATTATTATTATTATTATTATTATTATTATTATTATTATTATTATTATTATTATTATTATTATTATTATTATTATTATTACTATTTTTATTATTATTATCATTATTATTATTATTACTATTATTATTATTATTATTATTATTATTATTATTATTATTATTATTATTATTATTACTATTATTATTATTATTATTATTATTATTATTATTATTATTATTATTATTATTATTATTATTATTATTATTATTATTATTATTATTATCATCAACAGAATCAGAGATATTTTATTGATGTTTTTAGGTAGGAAGAGGAAAAAAATATTAGCTAAAGGGCAATCGCCTTCCAGGTGTGTTTGTATTCATGACACATATATACATGTATGTATATATGCATGTATGTATAAATGTATTTATGTATGCATGCATGATGTAGCGACAATATAACCTACATGATTATATAATTCTACACATAAAAAAAATTCATGAATGTGGTAACAATGACGACCAATAATTTTTTTATATTTTTTTAATGTAATTTTATTTTTTTTTACCGTTTCAAAGCCATAGATAATCCTCAATCCATTCGAATAGACACAGACAGATTGGGGCTGTAAAGAGAGGCAGGCTGGATGCCTCTCCTAACGCCCCACAGCGGGATCGAACCAGCGTATGTCAGTTTCATTACTTCCCGATATGCATTCTCTACTACTGAGGTACCGCTGCCTTCAATGACAAACAATGATAAATTAACTAAATACTGATTCTTAACCAGGGGTACTCGCACCCCTAGGGGGTACGAGGTCCTAGGATGCCTATGAATTATTAAAGCAAAATATATTTTTCTATACGCGTTATATTTGTCCTGAAAAAAACTTTTTGCTTCAGCAGTGTTCTGAGATAGAGATAAACCAAAAGTTCTAAACCTAATTTCCTTATGAAGTGGCAAAGTTGCAAGACTCGAGTACAGGGTACACGTATGTGACTTGAATGGACGAGGAAGGGACGCGTATAGGACATGTGGTTTTGTCATTAATACACATCACATCAACTTTGTATTTTTAACATTTTTTTTTGTATTTCAGCAATGGGGGGGGGGGGTTGCGAGAACTGACTGCTGATTTGGAATGGGTGCATATACTGAAAAAGGTTAAGAACCACTGCCCTATAGGCATATGAGGGATCAATTCCAAATTAGGCACCTGATGTATCTCAATCCAAGATGAAGCATCTGCCTTCAAAGTTTACTGCTCGCTTAAGTTAGGTTAAGTTACCCTAATATTATCTAACCTAACCTAAGTTGAAATATTTTAGATATGAATTCCTGAGTTCAGCATCTATCTCAAATTAGGTAAATGTTCAAATTTTATTGTTCGATTAGGTTGACTTAACCTAACCTAACCTAACCTAACCTAACATAACCTAAGTATAAGAAATGTAGTAATTAAAAATTCACTTATCAGTCTCACCCCTAAATTAGCAACTGATTTTATCTCAATCCTAGATTCAACACCGAAATATGACATCAGGGGCCTACTCGGTGATTGATAAAAAAAAATACCTTGGCATCGAATTACGTACAAATCGAAAAATATGTCACATGCGTACACAAAGGCCTTCTGTCTATCGTTTTCCTTTGTGTGACATTACCTCATCTCTGCTTTGTCCTTAACCTTTTTCTTTTCCTTAGTCTTGGTGTTTTCTCGTGCGTTCGTTCGTTCCTTTTCTACCAAGGGCTAGGACGGCTGCCTTCTTGCGAAGGACTTGTTTTGGCAGATGTAATCGTTACCCTGAGTGCATGCCTTTGCTAACCTCAGACCGTGACGGGGCGCGAACCCTCGATCTGACGCCTCAGAGTCGCGGACGCTACCACTTGAGCCACGATGACTACTTGGTATTTTCTCGTGCCCGGGCCTTTATTGATGAGGGAAGGTTCTACCTGTCCCAGTGTCACACTCATAAAAAAAAAAAAAAACTTTGTACGGGTATGGCCGAGTCAAACTGCACACATTCACCAGGTGCTAATGACCTCCAATCACTTCCTAGATAAAGAGGATTGCCACTATTTTCCCCATTTTTTTCGTTTCCTTGATGTACTCCCTTGGGGGTGAGTGGATCCTCCCTTTCTGGCTCGCAGGTGGGGACTATTTCCCCATCCCAACCACGCTGCTTGGGTAATCCGCAGAGAAGTGGGTAGGATCTTCTCCCTTGAGGGTGAGCGGACCCTCCCTTTTTGGCCCGCAGGTGGGGACTATTTCCGCATCCCAACCACGATGCTTGGGTTATCCGCAGAAAAGTTGGCAGGATCTTTTGGGCTGAGACTCGACAGCAGTAGCTGGTTTACCCTTACTGCTTGATCGGATCAGTTCCCAAAAAGGCTCTTGGCGTCATTATAGGTGCTTAATATTGAAATGAGACAGAAGGCAGGTGACTAATTTAGGATTGAGTTTAAAAGCAAGAATATATAATGCCTAAAATTTTAAATTTTAGGTAAGGTTAGGTTAGATTAGGTTAACTTAACCTAATCTAACCTAGCTGATCAATAAAGTTTGGACGCAGGTGCCTCATCTGGGAATGAGGAACATCAAGTTCCTACTATAGGAATGATCCGAAGTGTTGTGCAAAATAGTAGAATTAATGTGTATCAATGCAATAATTACCTCCTAAGGTAAGCAAAATATTGATTACAAAAAACAAACAAACAAATAATGGGAAACAAATGCTGCAAGTAACTAAGGAAACAACAAATAAAAGCTAACAAATACATGAAAATGTACATAGAAATCAAGCAAATAAAAAAGGAAAAAAAGAAAATCGAACAACCCAAGAAGGAACTTCCTTCATTGATCAAACCATCTGCCAACTGCCTTAAGAAGTCCAACTTCCTGTCAACCAGGAGTCAAGGTCGTTCATACAGTTTTCACAGTATTCCCACGGAGAGGCCACAGGATGCATAAGCTGTGCCTGCCTGCCTACCTACCTGCCTGCCTGCCTACCTATCTGCCTTCCTACCCACCTTTCTGCCTACCTACCTGTCTTCCTGCCTGCCTGCCTGCCTACCTACCTGCCTTCCTACCTACCTGTCTGCCTACCTACCTGTCTTCCTACCTGCCTGTCTGCCTACCTACCTGCCTGCCTGCCTACCTACCTGCCTGTCTGCCTACCTGTCTGCCTGTCTGCCTACCTGCCTGCATACAGACTTCACAGTATTCCCACGGAGAGGCCACAGGATGTATAAACTATGCCTGCCTACCTGCCTGCCTACCTGCCTACCTGCCTTCCTACCTACCTGCCTGCCTACCTGCCTGTCTGCCTATCTACCTGCCTGCCTGCCTACCTACCTGCCTGCCTGCCTACCTGTCTGCCTGTCTGCCTACCTGCCTGCATACAGACTTCACAGTATTCCCACGGAGAGGCCACAGGATGTATAAACTGTGCCTGCCTACCTGCCTGCCTACCTGCCTGCCTGCCTGCCTCCATTTTTTATTCGATTCCCACTAAAGTGCAGCATTGTGTATGCATCCATGTGTGTGTTTCAGGCAAGAATAATTAATTCATCATTAATATGTAAGATGTAGTACATTTCAGCACAGAAACAGTTCTATTCCACGTAGGTTGGATTGTTTGAACAATTGAAAATCGTCAACCAAAGCGATAAATGAACTAAAAAAAGACGTCGCATAATTTCAGCTCATATTGGGGTTTCAGTGACTAACTGTAGATAAGGACACTTCTCGACGCTGAATTAATTTTTTTTATTATTATTTTAACGTAAAAAACGCCATTTGTAGGTCATTGAAAATTTGTACCTTAAAGCCACAAATCAATATGTAAAAAGAGAGCCAATTATATCAATCAAAATAATAATAATAATATTAAAAATAAAAGGTAGGGAGCGGTTAGTTTGCAATCACGTTCTGAAATCACTAAATGTTAAAAAAAAAAGTTCCATTAATCTCTGATGAGAAAAAAAAGTCAAAATATCGATAGTTTTTGTATCGATATTTTCTTTCTTAGCTCGGACATCATGGAAAAATATGACAGTGCGATTGACAAGAGGAGCAAATAGTTATAATGTTGTAGTGAACACCATGCAGAGCATATTGACCATGTGGTTATGTTAGTAAGTAGTTTCTAATTTGATAAAATAATACTTGTCTATCTATCTATATACATAAGTCCTTTTCCCCTTATAAGGGGAGTGGCTGAGTCAAGACAAAATACTCTAACTCTTTGGGAAGAGAAAATACAGAGGAGGGGCTTCCCAGTCCCTTCTCTCTGCCCCATTCAGTCAACTCTTACGACACGCAAGGGAACACGGAAGAAGTATTCTAGCCCTCCTTCCTCATGGGGGTAATACCTCTAACTTTCTTATTTCAAACTGTACACCAATTTAGGCACTTTGAACTCTTTAATTAGGTCAATGAATATCAAGTACTGTATCTTACATTGTTTTGATGAAGTATTACTTATTATCTTAAAACACTGTAATATATATATTTTGATATAGAGAGGAGAATTAACTTAAAAAGAGTGTTTTTACTGCATCCTGTATGATTCAGTAATGAAAAGCATATACATACGATCGAAAATAATAATTATGGTAACTGATAAAAATATACATATCATTTTAGAGAGCATAAACAAATAGGTCAAGAAACGAACGCGTAGTACTTGCCTACATACGTGTATAGAGAGAATGCAAACTTTTACACATGGCCAAATAAACAAATACCTCCTTGTCTGCCTTAGTACACGTACGAGCACAGGAAATGAGACAGCAGTTAACGTTCGAGTGGGAGAAACCGATTATTATTACAAACCTCAAGTTATAGTGGTCAATATAATTAAAGTGAAGAAAATATATGAAGAGTCATTGTCCAATACCTGATTCCTATGATTCATTACCTGCAAGTTTTTGCTCGCATAAGATAGAGTCTCTGTTTATCACTAGCCTCTTGGAGGTTCGAGTTTACGGCCGAAGTGCCTCTCCTAATACCAACTCTCACTATTTATCCTGGTTTGGAACGGTTACATAGTTGAGCTGGCCTACTCCCCCAGAAATTGGACCGACTGAGCGTTTTACGTTCTTCTCTATCAGCAGCTTAACAGACTGTAGTCTACGCTACTCTTTAATCCCATCTATCTATCCGGGTTTGAGACCGGCACCAAAATGAGCTGGTTACCTTCTCCAGTGACTGATGAAGAAGATATAATAACTCTTGGCGCCAAGGGCAGTGCACAAATCCTTATTATTACAGATATTGCAAGCTCTGTTTTCTTCAATTACGACACAATTTTTAATTTAAAGGATGTATGATGGGAATATACAAGGGGGGTTTCGTAATTTAGTGCTATTGTTATTATTATTATTATTATTATTATTATTATTATTATTATTATTATTATTATTATTATTATTATTATTATTATTATTATTATTATTATTTTTATTATTATTATTATTATTATTATTATTATTATTATTATTTTTATTATTATTATTATCATTATTATTGGTAGTAGCAGAAGTAGTAGTAGTAGTAGTAGTACCACTAGTAGGAGTGATATAATGTGTTACTATTATTACATATAAATGATCCGCAAATAATATATATATATATATATATATATATATATATATATATATATATATATATATATATATATATATATATATATATATATATATATATATATATTGTTCCGGTTTTACGTCACGGACTCCCTTTTCTTCCAAGGGCTAGGACGGTTGCCTTCTTGCGAAGGACTTGTTTTGGCAGCTGTAATCGTTACCCTGAGTGCATGCCCTGGCTAATGTCGTAAGGCATATTAAAGATGCCTATAACTTAACAAGGCATTTCAGACATGCCTAAATGTGGCGGTGATGCCACGACGCCCTCGAATGCCCCACAGAATGCCCTGAGTAACTATAAGGCGTCAGTTAGAGACCGGGCCTTGCCAGAAACAGACGTGACGCAGCACAGCTTAGCTAACCTCCCCCTTGGGGGCTGAAATTTGGAATTATTCGTGACAGGAATTGTAGTAATGGGAGCTCTGAGTATATATGTATGTAAACAACAAATAAATACATATAAAAAAGCAGCTGATCTATATTCACCAACCACGCTACCATAATTATAACTTGTGTGAAACAGTAATCTCACGACTTTGGTGACAAGAAGTGAGATAGTCATACGACATATTTGGTGACACGCTGTCGTATGACTTCTGTCATGCTGAAGCCAGCCCTGCTGAAGCCAGAATCTGAAACTTGTAACAGCTCTTGAGGGGTGATGGTTAGTCGAGGCCACGGATATTCTATTACATGCCCTCACTTTTAATGAGTTTTGTGCCGCCCATGTGTCCCCTTGGGACCACCAAGAGTTGTGGCTAGGCACCTGGAACTAACCGCAGGCGCCATGCACCCCCCCCAAGAGGCCTACAGGATAAGGGACCCTCGGTCCCTTATAACACCACAAGTCTTGAAGAGAAACATGTGAGGCTAGGGTGAAATAGAATACTCTCCCCACTTGTGTTCTGCGGTGCGGCCAGTGTTTGTAGAGGGCGACAAGGGGATATGTGACCGGACCCCTGAGGCTTGGCATCCGAAATGGAGTACCTGAGGGTGGGAAAGGCCGAGAGTTAGCCCTTTCCTAAACCACACGAAACATGAACTTGTGTTTCGTACGCAGGAACCTGCCCAGGAGAAATGCCCAATAACTTCCCCCCCCGGAAGTAGGTGGGATTCCACTTTGGACCTGGCGCTGATTGGCTGGACTAGTTCTGACTGATTTCATTGGAGAATTGGATGTTAAGCCACGCCCTGCCCCTGGGGGTATTTAAAGAGCCACCCAGGGCAGAGACAGTTAGTTAGCAGTTTGCCAGGGGCACGAATAGATCCTAGTTTGTGAAGTCATAGGGTGGGGGCCATTGGGCCATTGGGCCACTGGGCCATTGGGCCATTGGGCCATTTGAGGCATAGGGGCATTTGAGGCGTCATTGGTTGTGTTGTACTCTAGAATAAATATAAGTAAAGGATTCACTGCGTGTCCATTCTTACCTTGTAACCACGTACCCGTCAGGTACTAATATACAAACCACGCTACCATAATTATAAATATAGATAAACGTAGGAGGAAAAGCCTTACGTCAGTAACCCAGTCATCTTATAAAGTGTGAGTTCAAGTGGAAGTCCAAAACTCATACGTCAGTGGCGGCATACTGTGGAAGAGCCAAAAGCCATACGTCAGTGGTGGCGTACGCTGGGATAAGAGAAACTTATACGTCAGTGGTGGCAGTGCGGTACGGATCTTCACGTGTGGAAAAATAAAAAAGAATA
>JAXCGZ010019449.1:20000-54889 GCA_037179515.1 Halocaridina rubra | reverse complement strand
CTTCAACTAACCAAATATATAAACACATAAATGACTTAAAACATTAACTTGATATATACATCTACAACAATGCTGAGTGACTATATTATCGCCAACCTCAACAAACTTTTTTGCATAAAGATTGTATTTATGGTAAGTATATGGTAATTTTATAAATAAATTAAATCTAATTATTTCAATTAACCAATACATATACAAATAATTAAATAAAACCATTAACTTGCTATATACATATACAAAAATGTCGTGTGACTATTCTTTCGCCAACCTCAACAATCTTTTTTTTTACGCATAAAGATCGTTTTTACGATTATGTATTTGGTAATTTAGTAAACATATTAAATCTAATGCCTTCAAATAACCAAATATATAAACAAATAAATAAATAAATCCATTAACTTGTTATATACTTATTTGTTAATAATTTATGGGCCTCTGTTATATCGGCAGAAATGCGTAACTTGTAACGACGTAAAAAAAAAAGGAAAAAAATTATATATATATATATATATATATATATATATATATATATATATATATATATATATATATATATATATATATATATATATATATATATACACACAGGGGGTTCCCTTTTATTATCAGGGTTCCATTCCTGACAGCTGACTTAAGTCGGATTTCTACATAAGTCGGAAAAGACCTAAATTCGAATCAAGGTTCCCCAACCAGTGCTATTAATAAATCACCTAAAACATAGGAAAATAATTCAAGTTCTTAATCTATGATAAAGAAAAATAGTAAAACTAAACCTGACATTATCGCTTATCATTACTTGCGTAACATAATTTATAGCAAGAGTAAAATTACACTACAGTACAGTATATTATTGCTTACATTTACTATGTGGTCGGCTTGCACACTGGAAGGGGCGTTGCAAGGGAGGGAGAGACTGGCTTATTGGGAGGTGGAAGCTGGAGTGGCAGATGCTAAGGAGACTGGGGCAGGTGAGTCTGGAGAGTCAAAGGTACATACAGCAGATAATGGCGATACTGGGGCAGGTGAGTCTATAGAGGTAGAGGCATCTGAGGTAGAGGGCACAGGATCTTTCGGTGGGGGCTCTACCTTCACGAAGAATTGGTCGAGACGAATCTGGAAGGATGCCCTCTTCTTCTACTCATATATGTTCTTTTAACACCACAGGGCATCACTGATCCCTCTCTCGACTTTAGTGTAGCTGGCAACATTAGGGTCCTGAATCTCGACCTGTCCCAACAATTCTTCTGCCAGGACAAACATTTCTTTCAATTCTCTGGTTGTGATTCTCTTTGGCTCTGGCTTGGTAGTTCTTCCTCTTCTTCAACCATCTGCTTCTCCAGTTGAATGAGGCCCTCAAGTCGATAAGGCCTTGCCATGAAATTCCAGGAGCACTTTTACATCACCAGACCCCACCTCCAACTCGAGCTCCTTATTCATTAACAACAACCTTCTTGGTTACAGCTCCAACTGTCTCCTCAAAGCCTCGGAAGTCATTCACAAATTAGGGGTATGCTTATTTCCATACCCCATTCGAGTTTGTCTGCATCGCTTCCTCCAAGGCATCAGCAATATTTTTCACACCATGAAGAATATTGTGCGACTTCTAGAAGTCCTTGAGAGTTGTGTTCTTGTCCTTCTCAGCTGCCTTCAAAGCTATAGCAATTGTTCTTTGGAGGTAGTAGGCCTTAAAAGAGGCAATGACCCCCTGATCCATTAGCTGTAACAGGGAAGTGGTATTACGTGGAAGGTAAACCACCTTTTCATTGTGATGAAAGTCATCCAAATGGGCAGGGTGACCAAGGGCTTTGTCCAGGATTAGGAACACCTTAAAGGGCAAACACTTGGAAGCACAGAACCTCTCTGCTTCAGGCACAAAATGGTTGCTGAACCAGTCCTAAAATAATTGAAGGGTTATCCAAGCCTTCTTGTTTAACTTCCAGATGATTGGCAGTTGACCCTTCCAAACGCCCTTGAGTGCCCTTGGGTTTTCTGTCAAATAAGCCAACAAAGGCTTCATCTTACATCCTCCACTAGCTCTAGCCCCCAAAAGCAAAGTCAGTGTCTCCTTGCTGACTTTATGGCCTGGTGCTGCCTTCTCCTTCTTGACAATGTATGTACGACTAGGCATATGCTTCCAGAATAAGCCAGTCTCATCCACACTAAATACCTGTTTGTCACGGTAAGCCCTCTCCCTTATTACCTCAGTCAAAACAACAGGAAATATAGTTGCTGCTTCCTCATCACCACTGGCAGTTTCACTTTGCACTCTTATGTTATGCAAATTAGCACAAGCCTTAAAACGATTAAACCAACCCCTACTAGCCACAAACTCTTCACCTGCACTCGCTTCCCCCTTTTCTCTTTTCAAAAGCTTCAAACAATAGTTAATCCTTTTCCTGTATTAACAGGAGTCTTACTGGAATACGCCATAAATTTTGGTCTCCAAGCCAAACATCTCCATCACGACTATAAGGTGACTATGCTGCCTAGTGATCAAAGTGGACATCATAGGGGTTGAACCTTTCACGTGGTCACGGATGCAATCTTTGTCTTTGATGATCATGACTACAGTCATACGGGCTAAATTAAATTGTGGCCAATGTTCGTAGAAGTCTTTCCCTTTTAGAATGGCTTACTTTTATAATTTTAATTTCCATGGCGATGGCATTTCTTTTCTTCATAGTACTGCCATCAGAACTATCACCAAAGCGATTGGGAGACAGAGTAATGTTAGTATCGAGCAAACATGAGCAACACAAACAAGAGCAAATGAAACACGAGGCACAAAGTGAAGGGTGGGAATAAATTGAGCAGTGGTTCTTCTCCCTCTTCAGTTGCCATATGTCGCCATATGCATACACGATGCCCAACAAACTATTTTGAGTAAAATTGTATTTACGGCTGTGTTTGGTATTTTTTTTTTAATTCAATATAACTAAATATATAAATAAATGAATAAATTAAGCTATTAACATGATAAATACAAATACAGTTGTGCTGCTAGCAGTATACTTCGAATAAAATCGTATTTACAGCAGTGTTTGTTTTTTAAATTCACTATAATCCTTCCATATAACCAAATATATAAATAAATAAGTAAATAAAGCCATTAACTTGATAAATATGAATACAACCGTGCTGCTGGCTGTGTATTCATCCGCTGTGCTCACAAATTGTTCAGCATGTACGGTTTGAATTTACCGCACCAGCCATGTAGGACGAAAAATTTATTTATAAATAATTTATTATTTATTGGCCTCTGATATAACGGCAAAACGACGTAACTTAGAGCGACGTTCGAGGACTCCCAGTATTTCATGATACAAACACACCTGCCAATCGTCCAGCATGCGTAACACTTGCAAGCGACCATACTGCTGAAGGTGTTAAAAGAAGTAAGAAAACACTTTGCTATCCGCTATATGTGTCTAAACTTGAACATGAGAATAGCAATAATGAAAAAGTCTTCTTTTCAAGTGCAAGATTAAAGAATTTGGGTAGGATGCATGCTAAGCCACATGAACCAAGAAATTTATGATGAATGGAAGGAATAGTTTTCTGAACTCTTCAGCTAGGGGTTAACCATTAAGTACCCGCAGATCTCGTGTGTTGAGGAGTGACTGACACAATTTACAGTGTGTTGCGAGGTGTTAGGTAGGGTATCCAGCCTTAATCTCCAAGCCAACATGTATGTAAAGGCCCTGAATCAAATGGGGACGAATTGTGACAAAAAAACATATTTTTTTTTTCATGCTCGTAAATGCTGTAATATGGAACAGGCTAGTGAAGTATTCCTGGAATTCTTTGTTCCAACTATTACTGACAAGGGACTTAAGCTGAATGTAACAAAGTCACTCCCATTAACATATTTGTGACAGGAAGCATGGCGACAAAAAAAATTTCTTTCTGAAAAAACACCAGGACACTGAAGAATATTAGTGAAAATAAATTTATTTATTAAATCGTTGACAGTTATTATTCAACCTCTAAAGTAATGAGTTATGGATGGTATTTTCTGTTACAGTGACTCAAAACAACAGAACAAGAAATATATTATATTTATGCAAATAAAATAATTTGCAATTACCCTGCAGAGATGCCTACAAATATCCCTAGTGTGCCAAATGAGTTATGAAACACCACAACTACAATCAATGCAAGAGTCCTGGAATGAAATGCCTTAGTAAAAGGCAACATAAATAGTCATGGTGTATAATGCAATATTTTCTGAGCTACTGGTAACGAGAATAGTGGACTCATTGATAGACTGAATAGGAGCTTGTAAACAAAATGTTCGTTTTGTAAGATGAACACCAACTGTGAAATTATATTCTAGCCTCATTATTCCCTCTTTTACAAAGGGACCGCAATAACATGGCAGTAGAATAATCGACTTCGGAGGTGGGAGTCTCGTGTTCATGTCCACAACAAGGTGACAGGAAGGCTTTCAGCCTTAATTCCCCTTCTTCAACCTGACTGTATCCACCCCCAAATGGAGACTAACAATAACATATAATGCAAAAAAATATATTCCCTTAGTTACAAGGTAATAATGGGATATATTATTGCATAGAAGTGATATTCCTATACCTTACGTAAAATTAAATTGGAAAAATTTTACATTCCAATTTTTTTTTTAATAAAAACATGGATTTAACTGATTATACAAAACTTTCACCAATAATATAGTAAATGGGCATCTGTATATTTTTTCAGTTAAAATATAGATAAGTACTGCATATTTTGTTGTTCTTGTTATATTCCATTTTATGTGTCACTGCTGATCCCCATTCATAAGGGGGTGGACACAGGTTGGAGCTGGGGAATTGATATGGGGTGTATATTAAATATATCAAAAACTATTTAGAATATTAGCATGATTAGAAATATCTTTTTAATGACCATTCTAATTATATAAAGAAACAATAATAATAATAAATGCAAATGGTAACACACTCACTGCCTAGTACATAATTAAGACAGGATAATTACAGTGATATCCAAAATATTTGGGTATCATGAAGTATGCCCACTTGTCTTATTTTCGGGTACAGATGGGATATCATTTGACCTAGAAATGTTCATACTAGTCATGCATGTTAAATGTCCTACAGTATGTTAAAAATATGTGAAATACCAAATATATTAGAACTTTCAACCATGCTTCCTTGTTCTCCAGAGAGTACAGCTAGAAAGCCAAGACACCTACTTTTTAGTTTTATATATTAAAGAACAAAAACTAATATTATTTCAATACAAAATTCGTAATACATATTATGTCATTGAGAAGCGATAATTTTTAATAAGAAATGAATAACTGCTACCTTGTTTCTCATTTACTACTGTCCTGGCAATTAGAACCAGCGAGTATTCCCCTCATTGGAAGATAAGTGCACTGATCTTCCTTTGGAGATAAAACCCAGTTATCATCATCGACACTGTCTGCATCTAAAACCTGCGGCTTATGTGAGTTAGTACTGTCATATGCGTTTACGTAGTTGCAATTTTCATTTGACCCTATTTGCATATTCATTACTGTTTCTTCATTGCCTTGATTCATATCCATATATACACTGTCAGATTCAATCACGTATTTTATAGTTCGTAGCTGTGAGTCAAAATTGTGTTCTTTGTGACATAGGCTATTGTTAGGTAACACATAATGATGTCTGGAAGGCAGCGTATTAGCAGATCTTGTAGATTTAGTTATTGTTGATGTAAAACATCTGCAATCTTCTAACCATGAGTGCTTAGAAGAAAATCCATCAGAGCAATTGGTGCCAACGTGCTTGTAACGCAACTTCCCAGTACTTTTTTCCGTGAACTTCAGGGTTATTTTTGGGGACCAACATATCAAGATTATCACAGACAGGAAGAGAATGGCCAGCAGTACAGCAGAGCATGTCACTGCTACATATCTCATGTCGTGTCTCTCCTTCTTTAGCTAAAGGGAAAAGCGGATTTTGTAAAGAAGAGTGACCCCAAGGTGCACTAAGGTTATTCATATTTACAAGGCAGGTCTCCGAGCCTAGCGTTACCTAACCTGACATTATTTGACCCGACTTTACCAATACAAAGGTGACTTGACCTAACTTAACAATTTACAGTGTTATTTACTGTACACGGTGTTCTGGGGGTTACTCATCTTTACAAGATCCGGGAAAAGCTATTCTTACACGGACAATAATAATACAAGCTGTGTGTAATAATTTCTGTATCAAATCTGTAACCATCATGCAATTAAGATATATAATTCACTGACACCTCTTGTTGGAACTTATGCCAAAAATATATTAAGCAGCAAAAAAACTTATCCAGTCAGAGCAGAGATTGCTATACAGAAAATATGAATACATTAAAATATAAATTTCTCCCTTACCAGTACTTCTAAGTCGTGGTTTTCTTGAGCAAATCCTTACCTCTGGGGGAAAAGATGCCTTCATGAAAAGTCCAAACAGTCCTGATCCCTTACACAAGCACTGAACAGCTTGATCATTATTGATTTTTACACATGGGCCAAGATCCAAGTCAAAAGTCCCATCCGATTCAAACTCGATTTTCCCGCAAACTCCTGACCATCTATAGATTTTTTGTCCTCTGTTGAGTAAAAAAGAAATATATATAAGTTCAGAAAATTCAGCTGGTATGCTACTGTTTTTGTTGTTGTTGCTGTTCCTTAAGCTGCCTGTTTGAACAACTCCGAGTCTCTAATGAAAATCACTGCCGATCCTGGACTTTCCCCCAGTTCTCTCAGCAATATATGAAGTGCTGGTGGTATAAGTGGTTGTGTGCAGTGCAGGCCTCTACAATGTGTGTCCTTGGTTGCTCTCAGTGTCTCCAGCTAGAAGGAGTCTCTGAAATATGACTGCCGAAGAGTCATCTCTCTCTGTAGAAAAAAAATTTACTGTGCGCATTGTCTTGAGAGATGGAGTAATCGCCCAGGTGACCGAAGCCTCTACAATGTTCTCGTGCCCCGTGAGTGGCAAGGCTTCGTCTTTCACTGCTCCTCATCTACATTGCACTCCGTAAGGAGAACCAACGCAGAAAATACTGCCCCCTCCATGTCAGATGAAATGATAATGTTGTTTTTTGCTGTTTTATGTGTCACTAAATCCCCATATAGAGACAGATTGTAACTGGGGAATTAAGACTGAAGGTCCTCCTATTACCAGTGCTGGGCTCAACCACAGGTCTGTCAACTGCTGAGTCGAGTGACCTAACCACTGCGCTGCCAAGGTCTCCAAGGATTAGTTGGAATGATGCTAAAATTCAAGGTGGGGTGTACCATATCTCATAAAATGTTTAATTCAAGCATATCTGAGTATTATGACAAAGTATTCCAAAACTGATTTAGCGAAAGTTTTGGATTTAAAAATGGAAAATATTGTAAGGCATCAGAGGAGTTTTGTGCGCAAAACAACTGTAATAGGTACACAGAATAAGTTCTCAATTTCAGAGCAATAGTGACCTAGATCTTTCCATTCATTTCCCCCATCTTCAGTGACGACACCGTCGCTGAGTTTCCTCCCCCTTTTTACATCCCGTCCTAATGAGGATGATATTAAAAACAGACAGAGACCTCCGAGATTATTGAATATTTAAGTCAATACTTTTCACAGATAAGGGTTAGATTGCCTATTTCTCTTTATGGTACTATTTTTTTCTTATGTTTTACAAGTTAATGTAGCGGGCTGGATTACTGGTCTTTCACCCCCAGCGTCAGGTATTCTATTCTCTGCATCAGCACCTTCGTGTATAACCAAACTTATGCAATACAGAGGAGGTATTCTTGTTTCCACCCCTTGGGGGAAATGGAAGACTTAAGCATACTAGATAATCCTATTTTAATCCAGATGGAGAAAATGTGTATCTATGGCCAAAGTGAGAACTTAAAAATACTTAAAAGTAAATTTGTTTTACTTATTCCTTGATTTGTGAAACTGAAGATGGATATAGGATAAAGAATGAGTGTACCAGAGGGATAGTGAAGGTAGGAAGAATTGGGGACATGGTGTGAGAGGCCATATTGAGATGATTTGGGCATGTTATGAGGAGCACGATGGGAGTACGCTGCTGAGGGAGGACATGAGGGTGTGCGGTGTGAGAGAGGAGGATGCCGGGGATAGGACGATATGGAGATGAATGATCCGCTGTGGTGACCTCTATGGGAGAAGCAAAAAGATATATTGAAGATGACATTTGCTTGCTTATAATGCTTAAAATAATGACATTTTATATAAAGCCGAATCAATATTCAGTGTTCGTTCCGGTTTTACGTCACGGACTCCCTTTTCTACTAAGGGCTAGGACAGATGCCTTCTTGAGAAGGACTTGTTTTGGCAGATGTTATCGTTACCCTGAGTGCATGCCCTTGCTAACCTCAGACCGTGACGTGCCGCGAACCCTTGACCTGACGCCTCAAAGTCGCGGACGCTACCGATTGAGCCACGGTGAATCAATATTCAGTGTAAATATTTTTTTATATCGAGGTTAACGGTTCCCTAAAAACACAATAATTACCTTTCATGAAACCCTTTCATACTTGACATGTTCAAGTTGTAAGTAAGATTTGCTACAAAGAATTCTTTCTCAAAAAGCATCTTTTCCTGGCCAGAGACTTCGGCTACAATCTCCACCAAGGGGGCACTCATTAAAATAACTGGTAATTCATCTACTAATCTGAAAAAAAAATTATATATATATATATATATATATATATATATATATATATATATATATATATATATATATATATATATATATATATATATATATATATATATATATATATATGAACTTAAGAAACAATCACAAAGTAAAAAAAGCTTCATAACTCCTAAATTCCTCTAAATACTACTATTATCCAATATATCACCAACCAAATTCCCATCTAATTCCTGTTCTAATCCAGTTTCTTGTAATATGGTAATGTTTTGCTCGCTTTTGTTAACCTTAAACAAATGAATGCCCGTACACATAACAATTAAATAGTATATATACAATATTATACACAATTCCATCAATATGAGTACAAAATGCACTAATATATTAGGAAGAGATATACATACCTCTTTCTCCTATTGATAACGATATTGTCGAAGAGAAAGTGCGTGTGTGAATACGTAATGACTCCAACACTAAATATAACTTTGTATTTACTTGGCTCATCTAAATTTCCAGATATGCTGACCTCCATGCTAGTTAGAAATTAAATAAAAAAGCTGCAGTACAAATTACTTTGAATTCTCATGGAATTATTATTATTATTATTTTTTCATATTGACCCAAGACTTCCAAATTCCATTTCCTCTCCTCTTCAGAGATAGCATATTACCGAGTCTTCTCCCCCTTTGCTATTCCATCCTAATTATTATTATTATTATTATTATTATTATTATTATTATTATTATTATTATTATTATTATTATTATTATTATTATTCTAAGCCGAGCAACAAGTCCAGCTTGAATAAATGATAAACTACAAACCAGTTTGCTCCAGCATGAAATGTAACTTGGTGAGGAAAATGAAACAGAAAAGTTAGAGCAAAATTATATATATATATATATATATATATATATATATATATATATATATATATATATATATATATATATATATATATATATATATATATATATATATATATATATATATATATCTTCTTCCTCTGACTTTATTAATGACACTGAATAGCAGGGTCGGCCGCTCGAGTCAATCCACTGACTCGAGATTCATTATTTAGATTTTGCCACTGTTTTCACGCTCGGTTGGCTAGATCTAGCAGCAACTCTCCCCATTTGCTTGTCCCCCACTGACTGGGTTTATATATATATATATATATATATATATATATATATATATATATATATATATATATATATATATATATATATATATATATATATATATATATATATATATACCCTCATTCCCCCTTGTAAGAGGGGTTGCCGAGCCAAGAAACATGCATTCACCACGATCAATGCATACTTAAGCAACTCCTCTTAGCTCCTTGGGGAAAAAGATTGCCACATATCCTCCCCTTCCACCCTGCTTGGGTCAACCACAAGGTATTCAGGCAAGGATATTCTACAATAAGGACCGAGAGCCGGAGCTAGTTTACCACTACCGTTTCATCACATGGCAACTCCTCTCACATCCGTTCATCACAGTTCACTGAGTTAGCAGGTGCGAGAAATTCCTTTGCCCGTGTCACCTATACACCATCTTCCACTCATTCCTATTTCTTGGACACTCTCTTCCCTGCTCCACTGACATTCCACATGCATTCAATGCCCTGTTCACGCCATCCATTCATATCATTCTAGATCTTTCTCTTGGCCTAACTCCAATTACTCCATACTCTCTTCACTATTCATTCATCAATCATCCTTTCCATTTGTCCAATACTCTCTGACCTAAGCTGTCCAACAGCTTCCTTTCAACACTCGTTCTTTGCCTGACATCCTCATTTCTTACTCTATCTATTCAAGATACACCAATCATACTTCTCAAACACCTCATCTCCATTACATTCAATTTGTTTCTTTCATCCTCTCTTGCATTCCAAGTCACTGCTTCATACAATGCTGTCGGCACAATCAAACCTTCATATATCCTTCCGTTTGCATTCATTTCAATATACCTATTTCATATTACACTTTTCAACCCACCTAGACACTTACTATCTTCCTTCACTCTATGATTTATCTCAACGACTACTTGTCCACTCCATGATACATGTGACCCCAGATACTTAAAACAATCAACTTCTTCAAGCAACTCCCAATTCACTTCACTCATAGAGTCAATCTGCCAACATTAACATTCCTCATGCATCTCATGACTATAATTTTACCAAAATTCACACGCGACTTCCTTCTTCACACACCCTAACACACTCAGTCACCAAATGATTCAATTCATTCTCGGTATCAGCCACCAGTGCAGTATCATCCTTGAATATCAACTGGTTAAGTTTCCACAACCTTCCACACTCACCCAATGTGTCAAGCCTCTGTCTAATACTCTCTCATTTATTTCCCTAACCACTCCATCCATATTCACAATAAACAACCATGACGACATTACACAACCTTGAAGTAATCCTACATTCAACTCAAACCAATCACTCATACCATTCCCGACTCTCATATGTGATATTTTATTCATATACAAACTTTTTAACGCATTCAACAAGCTTCCACTTTTTCCATACAGAATGTCTCTACCTTTCTCCAGTAACTTCTCACACACCTATTTTACCACAAATACCTGATCCACACACCCACTTCCCTCCTGAACTCACACTATTCTTCCCTAATCAAACTCTCAGTGCCTTTCCGAATTCTATAGATTAACACTTTTCCATATACTTTACCAACTATACTCAACAAACTAATTCCTCTAAAACTACTACACTCATACTTATCTCCTTTCCCATTATAAAGTGGATCTACACATGTACTCCTCCAATCAACTGGGACCCTCCCTTTCCTGAAACATGCATTCATCAACCTATGCATGCATTCTACGAGTGCCTTCCCTCCTTTTGACGAGCATTCAACATGAAATACATCCATACCTTGTGCTTTACCTGCTTTCAATGCTCTCATGCTGAATGTATCACCTCTCCTGTTATTTTACAATCATTCTCATCACCTAACATTGGCATTCTCCATTCATTACCCACATCATTTAGCAGTTCCTTGAAAGACTCAACCCATTTCTCTCTCACCTTTATTTCATCTACAAGTAATTGCCCTTCTGTTCCTTCACCCTCATTTCCTTAGCAGACTCACCTTTCCTCACTCTTATCACTTCCTGGCAAAACATCTTTTTATTCCTTTCAACATTCTTAGACAAACATCTATTCCACCTTACATCCGCTTCTCTCTTTGCCTCCCTCACCATGCACTTCGCTAACCTCCTCTTTGCATATACCTTTCATATGCCTTTACATTATTTACTTGCATCCATACCTCCATTGCCTGCTTCTTTTCAGCCACTACTGCACTCACCTGCCCATTCCACCATTCACTACCTTCCCTTTTATTTTCCCCTTTTAGTCTCCCTCCGCACACTGTTTCTGCACACTTCTTAACTTCCTCCTTGACACAACTCCAGTCTTCTTCCACTCCATTTCCACTTTCTATTTCACTACATTCCACATATTCCTTAGATTAGCGTTATACTCATAGTCTTTCTCTTTTTAATTCAGCTCACTCATTTTTAGCACCTCTATTCCTCTCTCACTTCCCTTCTATCTCCATTTTTCTCCCACTCTCACTCAACTTTCCACACAATAATCAGATATTCCACCACTAGCACCTCTCAGTACATTCACATACCATACTCTTCCAATAACCCTCCCGTCCACCACAACATAATCAATTAATGCTCTGTCAACTACTCTCTCCTTATATACTCTTACCCATGTATACTTTTGCACATCCTTGTTTTTAAATAAAGTATTGACAATCGACACCTCTCTCTCAAAGCACATTTCTATCAATTTCTCTCCACTCTCATTCCTACCAGGCATTCCTTATTTCCCAATCATACCATCCACCGACTTATTTCCTACTCTAGCTTTCAAATCTCTCATCAACGCCACATTTACAGTCAATCCTAAGTTTTCTACACACTGGGTAAATTTCATCCAAAATTCTTTTCTTTCCTCCTCACCTTTTTCACTGCCAGGGCCATATGCACTCACAATCGCCCAAACCTCGTATGCCAGTCTTATTTTGGCCAATATATATATATATATATATATATATATATATATATATATATATATATATATATATATATATATATATATATATATATATATATATATATAATAAATAACTTGAAATAAGTTATTTTTCACTTTTCATGTAAGATCTTTTTACTGAAAAATATCTCACATCCCTCCCCTTTCTATGGGCTGTTTCAGGTATTGATTTCTATTTACCAAAGAGCATATAAACACTTGATCAAAAGTTTGATTAGTTTTCACTGTCTCATGCCGTTTTCAATTAAAATGGGCGTATAACTGGGAGGTCTACCAGATTATTCAGCCATTTCTTTGAGATTCCTGGATCCACGTGATTGGCGAGGGAGCTTAGACTCCGGTCATAAGGTAAGTAATATAGTCGGGTTCTAGTGCTATCACTGTCCATTGCCTCTGCTATTCATTAGAGATCTTTAACCTTAAACCCTAAGAAGGTATGATGATCAGTATACTGCCCCAAGTAATTAAAGACTGAACTCAAAGAGTGAAAATTCTAAGAATAACAAAACTCAATAGCTCAGAATGAATGAAATGAATGAAATGCTAAACAGCCCAAGTAATGGCTGAAGAGGTATAGAAATATTTATTGATATATTTATGATATTAAAGTATTATCTTTTTAATCTAAATTTGAAATGTTTAAGTAAAACACTAGGATTCCGAAAACTTTACCTTACATTTGATAGTCCCATTGAATTATTCACCAAAAATGAGAAGTTTCCAAAAAGATTTCTTTTAATATGTGCTTTTATACTACAGAACTCTTCTACAGATTTTGAGTGCCGTTGACGTCTTAGCATAAACTTCATAAAATCTCGAGTAGTAGCTCGCAAAGCCTGCCCACACTAAAAGAAAAAAAATCACAATTACATGACCTTCTTTGAAAATATATACATAAAATGCTGAATACTGATATATATATATATATATATATATATATATATATATATATATATATATATATATATATATATATATATATATATATATATATATATATATATATATATATATATATATATATATATATATATATATATATATATATATATATATATAATGAAATTTAAACTCTTAACTCTATCAACTTATTAGGAATCCATATAGCCTCTAACTTGTCTTGGAGGAATCACACACACACATATATATATATATATATATATATATATATATATATATATATATATATATATATATATATATATATATATATATATATATATATATATATATATGTGTGCAGTTACCACGCGTTGGCCTCGCATTCGCGAGGTCGACAAATCGGTTCCCGTTTAGGACCGAGAGTTTAAGCTGTTTACTAGGAAGGTTACTGCTGTGGCTGAACACCACAGTGGGGGGATGGGGCTTGCACCGGCTGACGTCCGCCAGAGCAGGGACGATGCCTCTGATAGGAGGGCTAAAACCGCAAACTTTAACTTTTTTAATAAAAATTTCTAAATCTTCATCCAAAAATTTGGGGGTTTTGTTTCGTTTTCATTACTTTTCCTCTTTGCAGTTACTTAAAATTTACAAAGGTCTTCTCCTTAGAATATTGCTCACAAATCTGGGGTGCTTCTTCCTTTACTAATCTTCTTGAAAGGGTTGAATCTAAGGCAGTCAGACACATTAATGATCCTTCTCTTACTTCGAACCTGGATTCTCTCTCTCTTCGCCGTAAGGTATCTTCCCTTTCGCTTTTCTATCGCTACTACTTCCATCGCTGCTCTGATGAGTTGGCGAGTTGAAACCCTACCCCACTGCCGAGGCCGCGTAACACTAGCAAAGCGGCCTCACCTCACAGGTACGGTGTGGAGATTTGTAGCTCGCGGATTGGTCTGTGCACTGACTGCTTCTTCCCATCTACCTCTAGACTCTGGAACTCTCTTCCTCCTTTTGTCTTTCCTACTTCTAATGACCTTTCATCCTTCAAGAAGCAGATCTTTCGTCATCTCAGAGGCTAGCCCTCCATATCTCTGGGTCCTCTGTACTTTGACTGTTTTTTTCTATCTGTCGTTTTCCTTTGTGTGACATTGCCTCATCTCTGCTTTGTCCGTAACCTTTTTCTTTTCCTTCGTCTTGGTATTTTCTCGTGGCTGGGCCTTTATTGATAAGGGCAGTGTCTGCCTGTCCTGGTGTCACACTCATAAAAATATATATATATATATATATATATATATATATATATATATATATATATATATATATATATATATATATATATATATATATATATATATTTAGAAATATATATATATATATATATATATATATATATATATATATATATATATATATATATATATATATATATATTTAGAAAAATATATATATATATATATATATATATATATATATATATATATATATATATATATATATATATATATATATATATATATATATATATATATATATATATATATATATATATATATATATATATATATATATATATATATATATATATATATATATATATATATATATATATATATATATATATATATATATATATTTAGAAATATATATATATATTTAGAAATATATATATATATATATATATATATATATATATATATATATATATATATATATATATATATATATATATATATATATATATATATATATATATATATATTTAGAAATATATATATATATATATATATATATATATATATATATATATATATATATATATATATATATATATATATATATTTAGAATATATATATATATATATATATATATATATATATATATATATATATATATATATATATATATATATATATATATATATATATATATATATATATATATATATAATATATTTAGAAATATATATATATATATATATATATATATATATATATATATATATATATATATATATATATATATATATATATATATATATATATATATATATATATATATATATATATATATATATATATATATATATATATATATATATATATTTAGAAATATATATATATATATATATATATATATATATATATATATATATATATATATATATATATATATATATATATATATATATATATATATATATATATATATATATATATATATATATATATATATATATATATATATATATATATATATATATATATATATATATATATATATATATATATATATATATATATATACATATATATATATATATATATATATATATATATATATATATATATATATATATATATATATATATATATTATATAGAAACATATATATATATATATATATATATATATATATATATATATATATATATATATATATATATATATAGAAATATATATATAAATTATATATATATATATATATATATATATATATATATATATATATATATATATATATATATATATATATATATATATATATATATATATATATATATATATATATATATATATATATATATATTTAGAAATATATATATAAATTATATATATATATATATATATATATATATATATATATATATATATATATATATATATATATATATATATATATATATATATATATATTAGAAATATATATATAAATTATATATATATATATATATATATATATATATATATATATATATATATATATATATATATATATACCTTGTTCCTTTTATGTGTGATTTTTTTATCCGCGAAATTGCAATAACGCCCCCAAAAAATAATAGTAAAATCTTCGAATTTCGCGAATAACACCCCCCAAAAAAGATTTTTTTTTTTTTTTAAGTTAATAAGCGCCCGCTTCTTCCACGAGTACAAAGAGGATTACGACAAGAAAAGATCATCATCATTATACATTATATATACACCGCCCTACCTCTGTCAAATGTCTATCTAATCTACACATGAAGGTGTCTAGGGTATTGGCATTTATTATCTTACTAGGAATCCTGTTCCTTGCATCAGCTACTCTACGGTATTACCAAGCCAATTTTCACCAATTTCCCTTCTGAACTTAAATTTATCAAGCTTAAATCCATTACCCATTACGAGTTCTGGTTTGATCATGAATTTTTAAAACTTTATTAATATCACCCTTGTTAGTCCCTTTAAACCATTTATACACCTCAATCATATCCCCCCTAACTCTGCGCCATAATCTGTCATATGGTAGATTTAGGCATTGCATAATTATTTTTTTTTTCATTTTTTAGTCTTGCTTTGGCTATTTATAATTTTAATTTTATCTTTGTTTACACTTGCAGATAGAGGTTCGTTCTCCTGCATCCTCCTCCTTTTCTACCGCATAAGTTACTTGCTCACGACCACCATGCATGTCCCAGTGTACTGGATAACTGTTGCCAACTGCATAATAGAGTACAGTACAGTAGTGTATGTTAATTTCCTGTTGTAAAGTGAATATGAATATCTTTTGTATACTCTTAAATGAAGATACAGGGCTTTCTGCTTTGCTATGTAGTAAGATATGTTTTTTACTTCTCTTATATCTTTGACATGATGTGTCTATATAAGGTTTGGAACGTATTTATGCCCTTTATCATTGTTTCCTATAGAAAATGACTCGTTTTTTCACGCGATTTTCCATTTACCCGACACTTCTGAGAACCTATCTAGGCATTATTCTGAGAACTAGGTATATATATATATATATATATATATATATATATATATATATATATATATATATATATATAGTCACTGTGGCACAAGCGATAGCGTCAGCGACTCTGAGGCATCAGGTCCAGGGTTCACGCCCTGTCACGGTCTGAGGTTAGCAAGGGCATGCACTCAGGGTAACAATTACACCTGCCAAAACAAGCCCTTGGTTGAAAAGGGAGTCCGTGATGTAAAACTGGAACGAATATATATATATATATATATATATATATATATATATATATATATATATATATATATAGAAATATATATATATATATATATATATATATATATATATATATATATATATATATATATATATATATATATATATATATATATATATATATATATATATATATATATATATATATAGAAATATATATATATATATATATATATATATATATATATATATATATATATATATATATATATATATATATATATATATATATATAAATATATATATATATATATATATATATATATATATATATATATATATATATATATATATATATATATATATATATATATATATATATATATATATATATATATAGAAATATATATATATAGAAATATATATATATATATAGAATATATATATATATATATATATATATATATATATATATATATATATATATATATAGAAATATATATATATAGAAATATATATATATATATAGAAATATATATATATATATATATATATATATATATATATATATATATATATATATATATATATATATATATATATATATATATATATATATATATATTTCTATATATATATATTTCTATATATATTTCTATATATATATATATATATATATATATATATATATATATATATATATATTTCTATATATATATATTTCTATATATATTTCTATATATATATATATATATATATATATATATATATATATATATATATATATATATATATATATATATATATATATATATATATATATATATATATGTTCCGGTTTTACGTCACGGACTCCCTTATCAACCAAGGGCTAGGACGGTTGCCTTCTTGCGAAGGACTTGTTTTGGCAGATGTAATCCTTACGCTGAGTGCATGCCTTTGCTAACCTCAGACCGTGGCGGGGCGCGAACCCTCGACCTGACGCCTCAGAGTCGGAGACGCTACCGATTGAGCCACGGCGACTACCATATATATATATATATATATATATATATATATATATATATATATATATATATGAATCATTTTTTTTTTTTACCCCGACCGGGACTCGAACCTAGGACTTATGAGTACTATGTCAAGGCGCTACCACTACACCACAGAAGGTTAAAAGGAATCCAACCTTATAGCTTATATCTGCTATACAGTCGGGGTAAAATATGATTCATGTTTTCACATACGTAATGTGCTTGTTTGGTTATTTCATGACCCGAATGAGATTGGGAATTGAATTAAATGCTAAAATGAAGCCACGAGTGAGGTTGGGGAATCTGTAATATGAACATAGTGGCATTCAGATAGAATGTGTTCATTCCTAAGTATAGCAGATATAAGCTATAAGGTTGGATTCCTATTAACCTTCTGTGGTGTAGTGGTAGCGCCTTGACTTAGTAATCATAAGTCCAAGGTTCGAGTCCCGGTCGGTGTAAAAAATGATTCATAAATAAATATATATATATATATATATATATATATATATATATATATATATATATATATATATATATATATATATATATATATATATATATATATATATATATATATATATATATATAGAAATATAATATATATATATATATATATATATATATATATATATATATATATATATATATATATATATATATATATATTTTTTTTTTTATTTTTTTTTATTTTTTTTTATTTATTTATATTTTCTTTTAAGTGTGCGACACCGGGACAGGCAGAAACGGCCCTCATTCATAAAGGCTCGGGCACGAGAAAATACCAAGACAAAGGAAAAGAAAAAGGTAAAGGGCAAAGTAGAGATGAGGTAATGACCCACAAAGGAAAACGACAGACAGAAAAAAACAGTCAAAAGTACAGAGGACCCAGAGATATGGAGAATTAGTCGCTTAGATGACGAAAGATTTGCTTTTTGAGGATTAAAGGTCATAAGAATTAGAAAAAACAGAAGGAGGATGAGAGTTCCAGAGTTTGGAGGTAGATGGGAAGAAGCAGTCGCTGCACCGACCAATTCGCGAGCTACAAATCTCCACACAGTACCTGTGAGATGAGGCTGCTTGGCGAGTGTTACGCAGCCTCGGCAGTGGAGGAGGGATGCAACTCGCCAACTCATCAGAGCAGCGATGGAAGTATTAGCGACAGAAAAGCGAAAGGGAAGATACCTTACGGCGAAGAGAGAGAGAATCCAGGTTAGAAGTAAGAGAAGGATCATTAATGAGTCTGACTGCCTTAGATTCAACCCTATCAAGAAGATAAGTAAAGGAAGAAGCACCATAGATGTCTGAGCAGTATTCTAAGCAGGGGCGGATGAGACCTTTGTAAATTTTACGTAACTGCAATGAGGAAAAGTAATGACGAAAACAAAACAAAACCCCCAATTTTTTGGGTGAAGATTTAGAAACTTGGATTATGTGATTCCTCCAAGACAAGTTAGAGGCTATATGGATTCCTAATATATTGATAGAGTTAAGATGGTAAATTTCATAAGTTTCAAAGACAATAGGGTTATCAGGAGGAGAAGAAGATAAAGAGATAGCCAGAAACTGTCTTGGAGGCATTGAATTTAACTAAATTTTGAGAGCCCCATTCAGATACTCTCTGCAAATCTGAGTTAAGAGTAGAAGAAAAAGTGATAGGAGATTGATTACGAGTAACAGATGAAGGTTGTGAAGAAAAGGCAGAGGAAAAGTGAAGGGTTGAATCATCGGCAAAGGCATGAAGAAGAGAGGAAGATGGGGATTGTAGAAGATCATTGATGAAGAGAAGAAAGAGAGTAGGTGAAAGAACCGAGCCCTGTGGAACATCACTGGTAACAGAGAAAGGGCTAGAAGTCGCGCCATCAACAACTACAGATATAAAACGGTCAGTAAGAAAACTGGAAATCAGAGAACAGAAAGAAGGGGTAATGCCATAGGCAGGGAGTTTGGCCAACAGAGCCTTGTGCCAGACTCTGTCAAAAGCCTTAGAGATATCAAGGGCGACGCCAAATAATTCCCCATAGTTCCTCAGAGAAGATGACCATACATGAGTAAGATAGGACAGGAGATCACCAGTGGATCTTGCCTTGCAGAAGCCGTACTGGTGATCGGAGATAAGTGAGTTAGATTTAAGGCGTTTCAAGAAGTGAGCATTGAGCAAAGTTTTGAAAACTTTAGCAATAGAGGGGGTTAGAGCAATAGGTCGGTAGTTAGAAGGAATAGAGTGGTCACCCTTCTTAGGAACAGGTTGAACTAGAGCATGCTTCCAAGATGAAGGATAGATACTGGTTGACAGAATGAGGCGAAAAAGATGGCAAAGCACGGGAGCCAGTTCATCTGCAAACTCCTTAAGGAACCTTGCAGGGATACTATTGGGACCAAATGCCTTGTTTGTCTTTAGCGAGCGAAGAACCTTATGAACTTTGCGCGAAGAAAGGATAAGGGAGGGCATTGGGTTAGAGAGGGGAAAAGATTGAGGAACAGGTGCGCTGGAATCATTGATAGAAGAATTGGCAGAAAAATGAGAGCCAAAGAGAGTGGCTTTGTCAGTGGGAGAGCAAGCTATAGAACCATCAGAATGAATGAGAGGGGGAAAGTTGAGTTACAGAAGTTTTTGGAGAGGTTTTTGGCTAAGGACCGGAAGCATTTGTCAGAGGGAGAAGAGTTAAAGTCATCAACCCTCCTTCTTATGAAGGAAGCCTTAGACCTTCGATTCTGAGCTGCACAGCGATTCCTAGCTATAATAAAAGCAGAGCGAGTTAAATCGGAAGGAGAGGGTTGGTAAGATCAGTGAGCCTGATACCTAGCCTGGATAGCCATGGAGCAGGCACGGTCAAACCAAGGTTTAGGGGGAGAGAAAGTTTTTGTAGAAGTGGGGATGTACGCCTCCATTCCCGCGGTCATGATCTCGGCAACTTTTAGAGCTACCTGATCAGGTTGCGGGACCGAAAGCAGTAGTCATCCCATGGGAAGTCAAAGAGAAAGTTACGCAAATTTTCATATTGGGTTTGCTCGAAGTGCCAAAGGCGGTTCTGAGTAAGAGGGATTGTTGGTGGGGGAGCGAAAATGGAAGTGACAGCGATCATAGAGTGGTCAGATTTACCAAGAGGGGAAAGCACAGAATAAGAGTAGTTTGAAGGGTTAGAAGTAAAAAATAGGTCAAGAGTGTTTGCAGCATGTTCGTGACGATCAGGAACGCGAGTAGGATGTTTGATAATTTGCTCCAGATCGTGAGTAATAGAGAAAGCAAGGGCCTCGCTTCCTCCCACATCAGTGTGAGAAGAATGAAGCCACTCACTGTGGTGCACATTGAAGTCTCCAATGTAGAGAAATTTGGCATGTGGGTGAGAAGATAGCAAGGACTCATGGCACAAGGAGAGATATTCAAAGAAAGACACAAACTCGGTGGAGTTTGGAGAACAGTAGCAGAAGCAAAGGATGATTGTGGTAGTGGAGAGATAGACTTTTAGCCAGAGAACATCAAAGTCAGGAGATTCAAGGTCCATGAGCCTCACAGTAGGAGTGTTAATGTTGCAGTATGCACAGACCCCACCATTGGACGAAAACGAGTTTACAGATTATAGTGAGAGATTTGGAATGGGTCAGTGGAAGCATGTATAGACAACTGGGTTTTTGATAGGAGGAGGAGGTTAGGGAGGAAAGTGCCCAAGTGCTGATCCACAGATGAAAGATTAGAGTTCAGCCCACGATTGTTTGAATAGTGAAGAGTGAAAGATGCAGATCTATTGGGAGGTGCAAGGTTAAGAGCAGAACCATTACAACCACCAGGCATGTCTGCCCTCAAGCCAATGGTGCAGTCAACATGATCCCCGGAGATTCTTCGCACCCCACTATGTCGGGTACTGGGGGCCATGAATTGTGAACCTTCCATAAATAATAACAAAATGTGAGGAAAAGGAAAGTAAAAGAGTCAGATGTGCAAAATGTTGTGACTTGTCAAATGTAATGGAATAGTAAGAATGTGTAATGAATATGCCAGAATATTCAGTGTAGATGTAGGCATGAGGAAAAGAACTGTCCTGAAGGAAGACTCAACCTGGAACTGTCTGGACCAGTCCTAGTTGCATCCTAATACCTTCAGTTGTAGACTTGCAATGGGTGGCAGGTGCCATGACCAACCTACTAATCATATATATATATATATATATATATATATATATATATATATATATATATATATATATATATATATATATATAGATAGGGGTCCTCGGTTTACAGTGTCCTCGAATTACGAAATTTTGTCGTTACAACACATCTCCCATTAACTCTTTTGCACCTTTTTTGATTATTATTGGCCTGTATTATGTTTCCCAAGCATAAAGGAGATTCTACTGATGGAGAATCTAGAGAACTAGAGCCATCACTATGGAAGTGAAATTTGAGAGAGTGATATGCAAGGAAAAGGGAGAAACTTTACTACTGCATTAGCCTAGGTGCTTATTTAGGTGTGTTCCGACTGAAATTTGGGTTTCATTACATTCAAGGAACGGAACTTTGATGTAAGTAGAGGATCCCTTTCTATATATTCTTCAATTTACGTCAGGATATGGTTCTGACCAATCCATTATACGCTCTAAACGTCATATTCTTACTAATTTTTTTTTTTAACTCTATAGCATGCTTTTATTTATTTCTTATTACTGCAATCTATTTATATGCAATTTCTTTTAGAAAAAAAAGATATACTGTGATAAAACGAAAATGAAAAATACAATACATGGCACACTATAATAGTTATTCCTGGTATTCATTATTAAGCTCTCCAAATTCTTTATTTCTCATTGATAATATTCATATTTTTTGGTTAACTGTACTAGGTTTAAGTTTTTCTTTTCTTTAAGCATAGTTGATGTTGCAATAAGACTTTAATTCATTATTATTATTATTATTATTATTATTATTATTATTATTATTATTATTATTATTATTATTATTATTATTACAGTGGATCCCCACTTTACATTAGGGTTCTGTTCCTGACAGCTGACTAAAAGTGACTTTCGATTTAAGTCGGAACATACTTATAATTCGAACATAGGTTTGGGGAGGCTGGAGCAAGTGAGTCTGGAGAGGCAAAAGAACATGCAGTAACTAATCTATAGAAATAATCTAAGTTCTCATTGTAAGATATACTAAAGCTGCACTACATGTACAGTATACTAAACAAAAATATTAAAGTATACTACAGCAACACAAAACTATACAATACAATATGTCATACTTTTACTCGTGTGGTCGGTTTGCACACTGGAAGGGGAATTGCAAGGGATCGTAACCCCTCCCTAATTATTTCTGCGAACACACTGGGAAACTCTTTTGCTGCTTTCTCATAGCTACTAGCTAGCAGCCTCGCCTTGCACCCTTAGGTTATGCAAATTAGTACGACTCTTGAAACGATAAAACCAACCCCTACTGGCCACTAACTCTTCACTTTCACTCCTTTTCTGAGCATTTTACCATTTCAGCTTTAATTTCCTTGGTGATGGCTTTTCTTTTCTTCATAGCACAGCCATCATAACTATCACCACTATGCTTGGGAGACATGGTAATGTCAGTAACGAATGAAATGAACGAGAGAGCAGACACAAAAGAGGCACAATATGGCTGGTGAGAATAAATTTAACTGTGGTTCTTCTTCTAATGCCTTGTGACGCTGTATTCTTATACAACGCTCAGCAAACTTTTTGCTTATAATCGAATTTACAGCTATGTGTTTGATAATTTATATTTTTAATTCAATATAATTCTTCAATATAACCAAATATATAAACAAATAAATCAATAAAGTCATTAACTTAATATATAGAAATACAGCTGTGCTGCTACTGGTGCCTATCCAGTCCTATTAGAAGAAGAAGCTATGGTTCTTCTTTACATTCCACGTGGCGCAGGATTCTTACATGACGCTCAACACACTACTTTGAATAAAATTGTATTTACAGCTATGAGATTGTTATTTTTTTAAGTTCAATATAATCCTTCAATATATCCAAATATATAAACAAATAAATAAATAAAGCCATTAACTTGATACCTCCCGCTAGAAGGAATCTATGAACTATAGCAAGACCAGGTGAAGTAATTTTGCCAAGTAAATGTTCAACCACTGCTACCTTAACTTTCCTCACCCATTTCCCTAACGAGACTAGAGGCATAACAATAGGAAAATTACCTTCTGTGGAGCTCGAATGGAAACTCCTTAGGCCAGGAGCAGATGAGCGACTTTGTGTCCACAATGCTGTGGCGTCCACAGTGAAGTGTGTTTAAGTGTCTGTGTCTTGACTGAGCTGCGCCACAGAGTCCCCCGTGTGTATGAAGAGAGCCATGCCACTGTGCCACGCCACCTCAGTTCCAGCATGGACTTAGTCTTTCTGATGTCAGTGAAGCAATGTGCCCATCGCTCAGTCACAGTCACTAGTGTGCGCAGTTCCTCGACACAAAGTCATGCCATGCTAAACTTTGGCGGGGATCAGGGACAGCCTGCCACAGTTGTTCGCCCCATATGCTCATGTGCACAACTTCACATCTAAACAATGGAAACCTATGGGAAGCCACATCCACACCACACACCGACATGGCGATGTGTCACCACAGAGTGGCTCATCTGCTTTCGGCCTTAAAAATAGCCGACGTCTTTCTACAATATCAAGCTGCAACCACTTCACTATCTTGGGTGTGATAAAGGACATCTGTGATCTAGGATAAAATAAAAACTTTCACTAAAGACTTCTGTGTCTTAATATTAGCTATAGTAACTTGGGCTGTAACTAAAGCAGAAGAATATTTATACACTGGTTACTCAAAACTAACTTGTCCAACTCAGCACCAACATTAGCCACGGTGTCTGATTCAGTTACATTTTGAGACCTTTCTATAAAATCATTGCGACAGAAAATTTCATTGTGGTTCACTTTGTGACAAGATTTACCCTTGACAACTTGTGTGCACTTGGCATCATGGCAAAAACGTAAACATCTTAAGCAGCATCCTACTTGAGTTATCTTTCTCGATGAGAGGTTGCATCTGGAAACTGTGAACAATTCTTAGTTCTGTGCTCTTTCATAGAAAACAGCAAACACGCTTTATTTGTACTCTTTTGACTTTTCACCTCTACAGAGTAAGTTCCTTCCCGAGTCTTGTCTGACGTCTCCACTGGTGAATGACTCCTTGCTTTCCTCCCAATTTCTTTAACAGGCAGTTTGACACCCTTTGGAACTGTTTAAAGAAACACTGTGGTCTGCAATATCAGTATTGATCTGATCAACCTTGAAATATTTGATCTGAAGCACCAAAATAATAAATCTTTTGGCCTCTGCAGCTAATTTGTTCTGCAATAATGTAGTTATAAACCAATGGGAAGATTGTAAATCAGAAACATAATGCTTCAGAGTCTTAAAGATTCTTTCATAATCTAATCTGAACTGATCTAAATCCTTTGCTGCATTCTTTGGTTTTGGAATATCAACCAATTAATATACAATTGCTTGCTTCACTCTTCCCGGGTTAGCAAATCTGTCAGTCAATGCAGCTATGGCATCATCATAACCCTGATCACTAATCTAAAATCCTGAGATGAATGATAACACTTTACCGGTTAAGCTAGATTTCAGGCTAGTCATTTTCAAAACTTTGTCCATGTCCTGGCGGTCATGTACTAATGAACGACAAGTATCCCACCAGCTTTGCCATTCTTCCAGTTTCCCTGAAAAATTGTTAATCCAAACTTTGGGTAAAGATACTCTTCTACTCATTTGTGGGATTGTGGGTACCACGGTCACTGTGCCTTGTGACTGGTCCAAAGTATTAAAAATAGGATTGCCTGTTGACCATAATTTGTTTAAAATTCATCATACTTCCTTTTAAGCCTATCATATTCAGAGTCATTTAAATATTCTCTCTCGGGGATATATTCATCCCGTACCTGCAAGTATTTGTTCCACCTCATCTGTAATTATTCACCATTAATCTTCACTGTCAATAAGACTGGATTAGTTATGCTAACAGCTGCTTTGGCAATATTTAGTTTCCTCGTAACCACTGTTCTGTATCTGCTTGATGGGCGATCAGAAATGTTATAACATGCCATAGCATAGGCAAGAAAATATACCAAGAAACTCAAATAATTACAGACACTCTGAACACCACCCAAGTAAAGATTTGCAAAGGCAAACCTGGCTTAGACCTAAAGATAACCCTCCTAAAACCATCCTCCACAGGGATCCTAGCAGGGCAGCAGAAGAATTCTCCATCAAATTCGCAGAAAGAGCAAGCTCCAACCAGCTCCCAATCGCCATCAGAACAACTCTTCAGGACCTCACCACGGCAAGATGGGAATAGAAGAGGCCATCAATACAGAAGACCAAACAGATGCCCCCTTCTCTCTGACTGAGCTCCAAAGAGTAAGCAAAAGCTCTAAAATCTCAGCCCCAGGTGTTGATAGAATCACATACGCAATGGTTCAAAATATGAGGCCCCAAGGGGAGCTTGCTCTGCTCTCTCTGATCAATTCAACATACACAGGAAAAATCAGACCAGCCTCATGGAACAGAGCAGACATTCAACCTATCCAAAAACTACAGGACCCTGACAACCCTCGCCCCATCTCCCTCCTAAGCTGCCTGAGCAAGACGGCAGAGAGATGGTACTTAACAGAGTCCGCTGGAAATGCCCGCCCCTCACAGAAAACATGATTGCCTACCAGCCTGGTGTAGGCACCTAAGAATGCATAACCTCCATGCGATCATATATCAACAACTACCATGGATACATCGTTTTCCTAGACCTAGAGAAGGCCTTTGAACTAGCCATTGTGCCAGCGATACTCTCAGCTCTCGTTGCAAAGCAGATTAAAGGAAACCTTCTCTCATGGATCAAGCAGAGTCTACAACCGTAGTGCACGAGTCAAAGTAGAAGGGCACTATCCACCTACAAAAACCATGAAAATGGGACTCCCCAAGGTGGAATCCTTGGCCCCTTCCTCTTTAATTGTCTCATGGAAAAACTCATGGACATCTCGCTACCACATGGAGCCAAACTTTTCAATTATGCGGATGACTTAGCCCTCGTCACAATTGGAGACAGAAGCTCAAACAGGACTCAGAGCTGCCTCACCAAGATTCACCAAGCCTCCATCTCCCTTTGAGTTAAAATCAATGTCCACAAAACCAAGGACCTTGCCATCCACTAGTGGAGACCAGACACTAATCTGGTCATAGGTAACGAGCCTGTGGACTGGGTTACCAAGCACCAATACCTGGGTGTAATCATCGATGGTAAACTAACCTTTGAACCTGAAATTCAACACTTGCACAACAAATGCAGCCAATGACAAGCGGTCCTTCGTCAGATGTCGGGCCTCTACGACGGTGCATCCTTTAATGTCCTCAAAACCTTCTATGTACAGGCCATAAGCAGCCTCATAGACTATGCTTGTGCCACACTCTGGCTACTAAAAGACCAACAATGGGACAAGATAGAAGTCATTCAAAACAACGCCATGCGTACAATGCTTGGAGCTCCCATGTGGACCAAGAGAAAAATACACTAGATGGAATTGGGACTCATGCCACTCAAACTCTGAGCTCAGCAAAGACTGACCCTCTTTATGGCCAAAATCACCACTGCACCACATACATGCCTCGCTGGCACAAATATCCAGCTAGCCCTCAATTGCCACCCCGACCACCATTCTAGAACCTGGGCAGCCAAGGTCTGCACTGGCCTGCAAGCACTGCCAGTCAGGGGGGACATCCTAGCCAAGATACAGGATACTCCACTTCCTGAATATCGATGCCCACCCCCCTGGATTGACCAACCACTCGACATAAAGATTGAGCTCCCTGATTTCCCAAAAGTAAACCCACTTGTCCTTAAAAAACATATACAAGGACAAAATTCAGAGCTGGAGCAGGCCAAACTCTCAAGTCTTCTACACTGACGGCTCAGTAAATCAAGAAACTGGAGCCTCAGCCACCGCCTTCACCACCGGAAACCACATCCAATCTTGGAGACTATCAAATTCCTGCTCATCGCTCAAGACTGAGCATGTTGCCATAGCCAACGCCCTCGACTTCTTCACCCAGTGAAGAGATGACCATGCCCTAATATTCTCTGACTCTAAAGGTGCTTACAGGCCATCAAGAAGCCACTCCTCAGAGACAATGTATGCATCATCACCACAATTCTCATCCACTACCAAAGGACAACCAGCCTTGGAAAAGCCATCACTCTTGCCTGGATTCCCAGTCACGTTGGCATCAAGGGAAATGAGGAAGCCGATGAAGCTGCCAAACAAGGTACTCTTAGAGCAAAAATCCAAATATCTCTGCCTCCTGGGATTCAACCGGAAAAAACCAAAGCCACAAGTCACTCCTTAACATCTTAATAACTAAACACAACTGGTGTACTGACATTGGCTCCCCCTCCATCTGGTGGTACAAAGCCACCACCGATCTTCAGCGAATCACCCTGCCTAAGAACCTTCGACGAAGCACGGTGGTCAATGTGTACCGTCTGAGACTCGGGTACAAGTGAACCTGGCGAATAGTGGATGATATCATCAGGGAATGCACCTTTTGTCAGGTAGCCTCACCACATCCACTGCTCCACTACATCCTCGAATGCGATTCCTTTTCAGAAATTTCATGGAAAACTGGTGTCTCCGCAACATTCAGCGAAGATCCAAATGCCCTTCATGTTGCTAGCTCCATAATCAGACTAGCAACAAACAACTGCATGAACAGTCTACTGACTATCATCAGTCAATACCCTCCACCAAGATATCTATGTAATAACTCTTTCACCACCAAAACAGGAATTCATTAAAAAGAATATTTGTTTGATGCAAACTAATAATCCTCAGCTGAACACTTATGTTTTCCACCATCTTTACAGTTTTGCAAAACCTCACCTGCGGGCCAAAATAGGAAAGTCCAGTCGCCCTCAAGAGCGAATACCACCATCAATAAGCAAATTTCACCCCACCTCCGCACCAAAATAGGAAAGCCTATTCGCCCTAAGAGCGAAACCACCTTCAATCAACAAATCTTACCCCACCTGCGGGACAAAAAGGGGAAGGTCCGCTCACCCTCAAGGGAGAACATTAACGAACAACAACAACAGTAATCTGAAGGTCCTGTAATCCCTAAAAATGTAGTACACAACATAAATGTAGTTCGGATGTATCTGTGTGTTCAAAGCAAGAATATCCCAGGAACAGATGTATCTAATTCATGAAAAGAAATATTACACAAAATTCAAACGAATGCTCTATGTACTATAATTTCACTGTGATACACTGAACACAAAGTAATTCACAGAAAATATATAACACAGGCTATAATTAGGCTAAACATCAAGGTGTAGGTTATATCTGAGGTACCACTCCTCACTGGTGATACACAATAAATTAATGAGGAAAAATTGTTTAAGCAACTAGCAGATACACCATAGGCTACCTCCATTCAGATTAGTAAGCAGGTTTACACCTAAAAGAAAACTTAGTGAGAATGCATTCAGAGTCACAAAAATGCCGCAAACTGGCAAACTCGAAAAAAACATATGTCTAGGCTAAGACTAAAGTGTGGTACAGGGCTTGGTAAACAAGAGGAAATCCAGATAATATATCTCAAAAAAACAAATGTAACTTCAAATGGCTAGGTTAACCTATGAGAAAAAGGCTTAACCTACCAAAACTATATCCAGCACTATTGGGGTTTAAACTAAACTGCCTGCAAAAATTCCCTAACTAGTCTTGGCCTATCCAGTTCAAAGGACCAGAAAAAAAACTGTGAGGAATGGTTAATGCACTGATCACGTTCCTTCAACAACGCCACTAAATTCCCAAGTTATCAATAAAAGATGGAAAGGATATAGGACTAGCTCGAGGAGAGGGATATAGCTTAGAAACATATGACAGGAATAAGTGATATTTCTCTGCCCTCTATACCCCATTCAAAGCTTGATAAATAAATAAGAAATAGCTTGTAAAAGATCCTATATAACTTATAATATGAGGAGGCAGCAAATATACATGCCGAAAAATTAAAAAAGACAGCACTGTTTACCGGTAAATAAATAAAATCTAAGAAAGCTAATAAAATATATATATATATATATATATATATATATATATATATATATATATATATATATATATATATATATATATATATATATATATATATATATATATATATATATATATATATATATATATATATATATATATATATATATATATATATATATATTAATAGCACTGAATTGTTAACATAGTGTCTAATATGGAAGGAAAAGCCCATTAAATAAAACAACGAATATATATATATATATATATATATATATATATATATATATATATATATATATATATATATATATATATATATATATATATATATATATATATATATATATATATATATATATATATATATATATATATATATATATATATATATATATATATATATATATATATATATATATATATATATATATATAAAGTACTTATTAATTTCGTGACCTAAACTGGTCTCCTTCTCAAAGTACAATGGCAAGAGATACAACTAGCAAAACTGAAGAAAACTTGAAAAGAAGGAGACAAAAGAGCCGCCCAGGAGTCTTAAACATGGGATTAATAGATAACAATCTTAAATACCCGCCGGGGTTAGTCAGTAAAAACCACAAACAGGCCGAAAAAGGAATTAAAGTCCATACTTGGCTAAATTATATTAACAAAAGAATCTTAATAATAGTTATATATATATATATATATATATATATATATATATATATATATATATATATATATATATATATATATATATATATATATATATATATATATATATATATATATATATATATATATACACACACACACCTTCTTCGCAGGATGTAAGGAAATACTTTTTCAGTGTAAGAGTAGTTGACAATTGGAATTCGCTAAGCGAGGAGGTAGTTAATGCTATCTCAATCCATAGTTTTAAGGACAGGTATGATAAGTATCACTAAGTATAAAATGGAACCGATGAGGAGACGGGAAGATACGAGCTTTGGGCTCTTTCCCGTAAACACAATTAGGTAATCACAATTAAGTAATCACATATATATATATATATATATATATATATATATATATATATATATATATATATATATATATATATATATATATATATATATATATATATATATATATATACACACACATACACATACATTCATGTACATATACATATACATACACACACATATATATATATATATATATATATATATATATATATATATATATATATATATATATATATATATATATATATATATATATATATATATATACTATATATATATATATATATATATATATATATATATATATACACACATACATACATACATATATATATATATATATATATATATATATATATATATATATATATATATATATATACACATATACACACACACATATAAATATATATATATATATATATATATATATATATATATATATATATATATATATATATATATATATATATATATATATATATATGAATCATTTTTTTTTACCCCGACCGGGACTCGAACCTAGGACTTATGATTACTAAGTCAGGGCGCTACCACTACATCACAGAAGGTTAAAAGGATTCCAACCTTATAGCTTATATCTGCTATACTTAGGAATGAACGCATTCTAACTGAATGCCACTATGTTCATATTACAGATTCCCCAACCTCACTCGTGGCTTCATTTTAGCATTTAATTCAACTCCCAATCTCATTCGGGCCATGAAATAACCAATTAAGCACATTACATATGTGAAAACATAATCATTCTTTACCCCGACTGGGACTCGATCCTTGGACTTATGATTACTAAGTCAAGGCGCTACCACTACACCACAGAAGGTTAAAAGGAATATATATATATATATATATATATATATATATATATATATATATATATATATATATATATATATGATAGTAGTAGGTTGGCCATGGCACCAGCCGCCCATTGAAAGACTACGACTGAAGGTATTAGGATGCAACTAGGACTGGTCCTGACAGTTCCGGGTAGAGTCTTCCTTCAGGACGATTCTTTCCTCATGCCTACATCTATACTGAATATTCTTGCATATTCATTACACATCTCTTGCTATTCCATTACATTTGGCAAGTCACAACATTCTGCACATCTGTCTCTTTTACTTTCCTTTTCCTTACATTTTGTCATTATTTATGGAAGGTTCACAACTAATGGCCCCCAGTACCCGACATAGTGGGGTGCGAAGAATCTCCGGGTATCATGTTGTCTCCACCATTGGCTTGAGGGCAGACACGCCTGGTGGTAGTAATGGTTCTGCTCTTAACTTTGCACCTCCCAATAGATCTGCTTCTTTCACTCTTCACTATTCAAACATTCGTGGGCTGAACTGTAATCTTTCGTCTGTGGAACAGCACTTGGGCACTTTCCTCCCTAACCTCCTCCTCCTATCTGAAACCCAGTTGTCTATACATGCTTCCACTGACCCATTCCAAATCTCCCACTATAATCTGTATACTTGTTTTCGTTCCAAAGGTGGGGTCTGTGCTTACTGCAACATTAACACTCCTACTTTGAGGCTCATGGACCTTGAATCTCCTGACTTTGATGTTCTCTGGCTAAAAGTCTATCTCTCCACTACCACTATCATCCTTTGCTTCTGCTATTGTTCTCCAAACTCCACCGAGTTTGTCTTTCTTTGAATATCTCTCCTTGTGCCATGAGTCCTTGCTATCTTCTCACCCACATGCCAAAGTTCTCAACATTGGAGACTTCAGTGTACACCACAGTGAGTGGCTTCATTCTTCTCACACTGATGTGGGAGGAAGCGAGGCACTTGCTTTCTCTATTACTCACGATCTGGAGCAAATTATCAAACATCCTACTCGTGTTCCTGATCGTCACGAACATGCAGCAAACACTCTTGATCTATTATTTACTTCTAACCCTTCAAAGTACTCTTATTCTGTGCTTTCCCCTTTTGGTAAATCTGACCACTCCATGGTCTCTGTCTCTTCCATTTTCGCTACCCCACCACCAATCCCTCCTACTCAACGCCGCCTTTGGCACTTCGAGCGAACCCAATATGAAAATTTGCGTAACTTTCTCTTTGACTTCCCATGGGATGACTACTGCTTTCGGTCCCGCAACCCTGATTGGGTAGCTGTAAAAGTTACCGAGATCATGACCGCGGGAATGGAGGCGTACATCCCCACTTCTACAAAAACATTCTCTCCCCCTAAACCTTGGTTTGACCGTGCCTGCTCCATGGCTATCCAGGCTAGGAATCAGGCTCACCGATCTTACCAAGCCTCTCCTTCTGATTTAACTCGCTCTGCTTTTATTATAGCTAGGAATCGCTGTACAGCTTAGATTCGAAGGTCTAAGGCTTCCTTTATAAGAAGGAAAGTTGATGACCTTAACTCCTCTCCCACTGACAAATACTTCTATTCCATAGCCAAAAACCTCTCCAAAAACTTCTGTAACTCAAGCTTTTCCCCTCTCATTCGTTCTGATGGTTCTATAGCTTGCTCTCCCACTGACAAAGCCACTCTCTTTGGCTCTCATTTTTCTGCCAACTCTTCTATCAACGATTCCAGCGCACCTGTTCCTCAGTCTTTTCCCCTCTCTAACCCTATGCCCTCCCTTATCCTTTCTTCACGCAAAGTTCATAAGGTTCTTCGCTCTCTAAAGACAAACAAGGCATCTGGTCCCGATGGTATCCCTGCAAGGTTCCTTAAGGAGTTTGCAGATGAACTGGCTCCCGTGCTTTGCCATCTTTTTCGCCTCATTCTGTCAACCAGTATCTATCCTTCATCTTGGAAGCATGCTCTAGTTCAACCTGTTCCTAAGAAGGGTGACCGCTCTATTCCTTCTAACTACCGACCTATTGCTCTAACCTCCTCTATTACTAAAGTTTTCGAAACTTTGCTCAATGCTCACTTCTTGAAATGCCTTGAATCTAACTCACTTATCTCCGATCACCAGTACGGTTTCCGCAAGGCAAGATCCACTGGTGATCTCCTGTCCTATCTTACTCATGTATGGTCATCTTCTCTGAGGAACTATGGGGAATCCTTTGTCGTCGCCCTTGATATCTCTAAGGCTTTTGACAGAGTCTGGCACAAGGCTCTGTTGGCCAAACTCCCT